>JASDQU010204414.1:6056-18549 GCA_032191745.1 Picea mariana
TCATGCATTTTATTCTTATTTCTTTATTTCTTTTTCTTTCAAGAGACTAATCAGGGGACACTGCCCTGATGTGGTGACCAATGGTGGCAATGCTACCCATAAGCAATTTCACGAAAATGAGAAGGTTGGCTCGTGATGAGACCCCCTTTCTCTTGGCTATGCCACCAAGAGCCACTACCCTGGTGTGGTAACCAACTTCTAGTAGTGTCATACCGCTAGATGCCCATGGATCTAATAGGTTGGCTCGTGATGAGAGCCCCTATCCTCTAACTAGGTCTTGTTTTATTAATTTTATGGGTCCCTCTTGTTTCTTACTAAGAAGCTTTTTACTGCTTTCTCGAGGATCCTTGGGTGAAGCATCTCAATGTTTTATTTTTTAGGCTTTTATCTTTTGCCAGCTGTTTTTACCTTCTGGGCTTTTAGCCCCTTCTTCCCACAAGGCAAGGTGCAACCCCTAAATGATTGGCCAACTCAATGCCCAGACCAATGTGATGGGATGGATGAGCGGGAAGTAAGATGAAAAGTGGTAAGTATGACGGGAGCGAACGATGACTTTTCATGAATCCCCCCAGTGGCAACTCAAAACCTATGGGCACAAGCTTACTAGGGCATCTTGTCATTCCCCCAGACATGATCAAGTGGATAAGTACAAGATCCAAGCACCTGTTAGAAACAAAAAGAACTAGATAAACATATTCAAAGGTTTTGAGGATCAGAGTGACACATATCATGATACCCGAACTCATTACCTCATGTAACAAGAACCATCTCTGATACAAGACCAAGCCGAGGTGATGGATGTTGCTACTGCTGACAAAGTGAAGGCGCTGAAAGGAAGAAAAGATGGGCCCTTCAGGGCCATGCTCAAGTCGATCTGGCTCTCGGAACTCCATGTCTAGGACTTGTGGGCCTCGAGACATAATCTCATTAGTTATCCCTAAAAGTGGGGGATAACATCTGGCTCGAACTCGAGGACATGTGCTCATCGTAAAGTGCATGAGAACCTCAACATCTCTGGCATAACTTGTTACCTGCTTGATCTCAATAGCAACTATCAGTAATCATTTGGGGTGGTGATATCACCCTCAACTCATATATATATATATATATATAACTGAAAGCAAACATATGTACAAGTCTGAAAGAAAACTACTCTAGCATGAAATGCAAATGGTATATACAATGAATGCAAATGCCTACTTACCTGTACTTACCTACTGGCTGGATATTAGATGTACTAAAACGACCAATGAAACCAATCCAGCAATGTCCCATAATACCTGCGTTTGTGCTTCATCATAAACAAAAACAGTGATAAGTCAAGCACAAAAATAACATAGGTTAGAAAATGTATTGTATCGTCAAAAATAATAAAGTCTAACTCATGGAGGCGGGTGGGAGAGATAAAATCATGCCAAGTCACTCTCTGAGGAAAGGTTCAAAAAACTGACTCAAAAGGTCTGCAAGCTGGCTACCTAGGACGTTCTCATAATCTGAATCCCTAGAAGGGATTGGCAAGGGTCTAGTAAATGATTGACAAACTCTCAAGGGAAAGTTGAAAAACTGAGATGACAGACTTAAACTTGTAGTATTCAACCAATCCTTGGACTCTAGGGTTTTTCCCAGAGGAAACTCAATATCAAAGACATATTTCCCAACTACACCCCTAGAGACACAACAAAGTAAGGTAATCAGAGGTGGATGGGGAAAGTTGTCACAAGGATCCTTCTTCAAGCAAACAAAGTCCTTACTCCTATCAAGACCTGAGCACAATGGTGGTTTACAGTTTTCTTCATGGAATAAATCCAAGTGCTCAGAGGAGTATTAATCAAAAACCTCAAGGCATGACTGAAAAGTATCAGGGCAATACGGGACTAGGTCAACCTTGGGTGTTTGGAAAGTGTTGGTAATATCATCTCCTTGTTGCCACTGGTCAAGAGTAACCTGTTGTGATAATTGTAAAGGAAACACTTGGAAATGACTCTCAATGTCATAAATGGGATCCATATCATAACCAACTACATCCCACCTACGTCTCCCAACATGTATGAACTCATCAATGTTATCATCCATGTCACTATCTGTATCATTTCATGAAAAATTTGAAGCATTCAAGGACTCATTTATCTCCTCCTTATCTCCCCCATCATAAAGTAGAGCATCATCAAAATCCTGGGGAGGAGGGTAACTTACTGTTTCTTCTTGTGCATGAGCTTTGAGGACTTGGGTGCTTTCAACATGCATCATTGTTTCATCCTCATGAACTACCCCTTCATCTTCAATTGTACAACAAGGAAGATCTACTTCTTTCAGGGATTCCATTCCTCCACTCTCTGAATCATGGAAAAAGGTATCATCAACATCCTAAAAAGGAAAGCAACTAACCTCATTGTCTTGTTGTTGTGCAGGGGGAAAAGGTTAGTGGATGGCTTTGTCAAAGGGAGGAGCACAGGTTAATACTTCATCATTTTGCTTAGGTTCCAGCTCCTGAACCATGTCTTCATTCTGCTGGTTGAAAACTTGTTCCCTTCTTTCTTGTGAATTTTCAGTAAAGATCTCAAGGGAAACCAATCTCTCAAAACTAAAGGCATCCGTGGTAAAGGGATGTCCTTTCCTGAACAAGAAGATATTTGCCTCAATTTTTATAGCCATGTGATAAGCTTCTGTGAGTGTTTTTGGACCCTTTTTATCGAGGAGGAAGCTCAAATGCCCCAGAAGTGCATTGGTAAAGAGATACACGAGGTACTTATCTTCAGGACAATGGATTCTAGGAATCTGGTATAGCAACATCTGAAACCTAATCCCGAAAGCCCTGACAATCTCATCTTCAATTTGTCTTATGTATTCGAGTCATTTAAGTAATAATTGGATATCTTCCAATTTCATGCCCCAACTCATGAGAAAGGTTTCTTCTAACTGGTCCATAGATGTGATGCTAACGACTGGAAGATTATCATACCATCTTCTAGCATTTCCATGCAGAGTGGTAGAGAAAAGTTTCATTACCAAGTCTTTTGCATCATCACTGATAAGGTGGAGTTGAAAGAAAGCCCAAAAATTACTCATGTGATAGTCGAGTCTTTCCCCATCACTACCAGTGAATCTAGGGAGCCACTTTTCGTACTTAGGGGGCATTTGTCGAGAGTATCCCAAGATTTTACTCATGTCCAAAGGTGTGAAGTTTCCTGAGTCCCATTGAGAAGTCATAGTTAGCTTCGTCATCAGTGGAGTCGCCAGATAATTTTCTTGAATTTATCAAAGAAATAAGGGAATAACCCTTAGTGGAGTCGCCAGGTAAGCTTTGTAAGATAAAGATTCTTTGAGGATAGGCTTATCGAAAAAGTGTCGTCTTTTAAGGAGAATTGAATCAATGTTCCCCGGCAACGGTGCCAAAATGTTATCGCACAGTTTGTAGTCAAGGTAAGAGACAGATGAAAGGAGGGAAAACTGGCATAACTGAGACTATCCCACCACTGTCACCTCAATCAGATAGCTCTTTCTGTTTAGGGAGGTAAGGCCCAAGGGAGACGTCCCCAGTGACCTGCGGTTTTGAGAAGGCAAAGGCTATAAGGGTAAGTGGTAATTTCCCCCTCACAAGTCACCACCGATCAGATAGTCCTGGCTAATCAGCCAATAAAGATGAATAATAACCAAAATGTGTACCTGCCCGAGACAAAGCAACAAAGAAACTATGCATATGCAAGATCACTTGCTTGGTTAGCACTTCATATAATCATGGACTTCTGATATAAAGCAATTGATAAGCAATATTAATGAAGCAAGTCAACGATGTACAATAACAATGATTATAATATATGTCACTTCACAAAAAATGCTAATGGCAATCAATGTAACAATATCAATATCAGAAACAACGCCTTAGCTAATCATTCAATTGCTTTTAAAGACATAAATGTTGCAATGTATAAAGATAACTCAAGTAGATAGTGGCAGCAGTAGGGTTAGTAGATATTAGTCTAAGCTAGGGTTAGAAGGGTTAGTAATTGTTCAAGGTATTGAATGTTTGTATGATCAAGCTGCTCAACACAAGAGGTCTTAAATCAATGCGTTATTAGGGAAAATAGAGTCAAATGGTTGCAAATGTTGAAGGGCCGAAATCATAATGATATGGCCAAAGACAAGAGGGTTAAATGTTGAGGTGTTTCTAAAGCAAGGCCTCAACAATGAAACCCTAGGGGAGAAAGGCTCACTAAGGTGTAGAAACCCTAGGCCTTAGTGCTCTCTCCTCCTTCTTTAGCTCAATGGCAAGATAAAAATCGGCTAGCTTGAGTAATAAATGAAATGGCTAAGAACAAGAGGGTTAAATGATGAAGTGTTGCTATAGCAAGGCTTCATCAATCAAATCCTAGGGAAAATGGCTCACTAACGTGTAGAAACCCTAGGCCTTAGTGTGTTTTCTCCTTCCTTAACTCAAATACAAGATGAAAAATGGCTAGGCTAGAAGAATATGGATATAGTGTTGCTATGGCAAGGCTCTATCTTACTTCAACAAATCAAATAGCTCTTAATCTTAGTAGGGACATGAGACAAGGACCTTAGCATGTGCTTGTCACCTAGGGTTTAATTCAACAAATTATAATAACAAATGCAAGTAAACAATGCTATAACCATTCAATTAAGAAGTGGTGCAGAAATTCACTTACATAAACCAAGAAATCATGTAGCAAAACCCTAGTTGTAAACCTTCCACCAAGACAAATGCCAAAAATGCCAAGAAAATGTCTCCTTAAACAAGTGCACCTCAAAATTTCAGCTAAAACCCTAGAAGAGGGCGCAAATTTTAGACCTCACCAAGTGGTGAGTGAAAGACGATGAAAATATGAGAGTTAAAACCCTCAATATATACCATACCAATGACCTTAATTAAATTTTAGGTCATCAAAAGGCCGACAAGGCCAAAATACCAAATAATATTGTTTTACATTAAAATGTCATAATGCAACCCTAATCAAGCAAATAATGAAGGGATCATGCCCCTTTAGGGTGATGTTAGCCCTTTCTAGGGAAAATGTGGCCTCCTAGAGAAAAACATTAGCCCTTCTTGGGCCTCTGGAAGCTGCCACACGTGCCAATCATGCCACAACTGCCTCCCTCACTCCCATATCGATGGATGACATCATAGGAGGTCATAGGTGACGTCATGGGCCTTCCAAGGCCAACGTCTCAGTGGAGGGGGAACAACCCCTCTGGGTATAGGTCTATTCATCTACCTCTGGTGGAACGTTCTGCTCTTCCCTGGTGCAACCACTTTGTCATGTCTCTGCCCCCTACTAGGGTCTCAACATCCATCTGGTGGGCTCTTCAGCCCCATGGAGGTCCAAACTGATCATCTCCCCATGTGTACTTGTCCAATATGGTACCTGTCTGTTGGGTATGATCCTACACATCAAGATATACGCCCTCCATGGGCTCATAAGTCACAGGGATCATAGCAATGTCAATCACATCCAATCATCAATTTTATTAAACATGTGCATAAAACCCCTTTTACCTAATCAAGTGCTCAAAGACATTATACAAATCTGCAAGGCAAGTTTGGAGGAAGTGACAGGGCGTCTTATTGGGCTAGTGTCCACTGGAAAAGGGATGTTTCTGGAAGAGATCAAATCCAAGTCATGTAAATGGGTGAGGTGGATAAGGGATGTCCTGACAAGGGATGCAGTGATAACGGGGAAATGCAAGGCTTACCTATGGGTGCCTTTGTAGAAGGCGAGTTGCACCTATCCTGGATGCAAATGTTTCCAAGCCCATTCATGTCTTTTATTCTTATTTCTTTATTTCTTTTTCTTTCAAGATACTAATCAGGGGACACTGTCCTGGCATGGTGACCAGTGGTGGCAATGTTACCCACAAGCAGATTGACGAAAATGAGAAGGTTGGCCCGTGATGAGACCCCCTTTCTCTTGGCTATGCCAGTAAGAGCCACTACCCTGGCGTGCTAACTAGCTGCTAGTAGTGTCATACCGTTAGATGCCCATGGACCTAATAGGTTGGCTCGTGATGAGACCCCCTATCCTTTGACTAGGCCTTGTTTTATTATTTTTATGGGTCCCTCTTGTTTCTTGCTGCGAAGCTTTTTACTTCTTTCTTGGGGATCCCTGGGCGAAGAATCTCGAGGTTTTATTTTTTAGGATTTTATCTTTTTCCAACTACTTTTACCTTCAGGGCCTTTAACCCCTTCTTCCCCTAAGGCAAGGTGCAACCCCTAAATGATTGGCCAACCCAATGCCCAGACCAATGTGATGGGATGGATGAGCGGGAAGTAAGATGTAAAGTGGTAAGTATGACGGGAGCAAATGATGACTTTTCATGAATCCCCCTAGTGGCAACTCAAAACCTATGGGCACAGGCTTACTAGGGCAACCTGTCAGTCCCCCCAGACATGGTCAAGTGGATAAGTATAAGATCCAAGCACCCGTTAGAAACAAAAAGAACTAGATACACATATTCACAGGTTTTGAGGATCAGAGTGACACATACCATGATACCCAGACTCATTACCTCATGGAGCAAGAACCATAGGACCAAGCCAAGGTGATGGATGTTGTTGTTGCTGATAAAGTGGAGGCGCTGAAAGGACGAAAAGATGG
This sequence comes from Picea mariana, assembly GCA_032191745.1. Lineage (NCBI taxonomy): Eukaryota > Viridiplantae > Streptophyta > Pinopsida > Pinales > Pinaceae > Picea > Picea mariana. Next base: position 12,668 of record JASDQU010204414.1, read on the forward strand.
GCCCTCTAGGGCCATGCTCAAGTCGATCTGGCTCTAGGTACTCCATGTCTATGACTTGTGGGCCTCAAGACATAATCTCCTTCGTTATCCCTAAAAGTGGGGGATACCATCTAGCTCCAACTCGGGGACATGTGCTCACCGTAGAGCGCATGAGAACCTCAACATCTCTGGCATAACTTGTTACCTGCTTGATCTCAATAGCAACTATCAGTAATCATTTGGGGTGGTGATGTCACCCTCATATATATAAAACTGAAAGCAAACGTGTGAAAGAAAACTACTCTAGCATGAAATGCAAATGGTATATACAATGAATGAAAATGGCTACTTACCTGTACTTACCTGCTGGATGGATATTAGATGTATTCAAACGACCAGTGAAACCAATCCAACAATGTCCCACAATACCTTCCTTTGTGCTTCACCATAAACCAAAACAGTGATAAGTCAAGCACAAAATTAACATGGGTTAGAAAACGTCGTAAATAATAAAGTCTAACTCATGGAGGCAGGTGGGAGGGATAAAATCACGCCAAGTCACTCTCTGAGGAAAGTGCTCAATCCACTTCAGGAAGGGATCGTGAAAAGTCAAAGGTTCAGAAAACTGACTCAAAAGGTCTGCAAGCTGGCTACCTAGGACGTTCTCATAATCTGAAGCCCCAGAAGGGATTGACAAGGGTCTAGTAGATGACTGGCAAACTCTCAAGGGAAAGTTGAAAAACTGAGATGACAGAGTTAAACTTGTAGTATCCAACCAACCCTTGGACTCTAGAGTTTGCCCCAAAGGAAACTCAATATCAAAGACATATTTCCCAACTACACCCCTAAAGACACAACAAAGTAAGGTAATCAGAAGTGGCTGGGGAAAGTTGTCACAAGGATCCTTCTTCAAGCAAACAAAGTCCTTACTCCTATCAAGACCTGAGCACAACGGTGGTTTACAGTTTTCTTCATGGAATAAATCCAAGTGCTTAGAGGAGTATTCATCAAAAACCTCAAGGTATGACTGAAAAGTATCAGGGAAATACGGGACTAGGTCAACCTTGGGTGTTTGGAAAGTGTTGGTAATATCATCTCCTTGTTGCCACTGGTCAAGAGTAACCTGTTGTGATAATTGTAAAGGCAACACTTGGAAGTGACTCTCAATGCCATAAATGGGATCCATATCATAACCAACTACATCCCACCTATGTCTCTCAACATGCATGAACTCATCAATGTTATCAACCATGTCACTATTTGTATCATAACGTAGGATTTGAAGCATTCAATGACGCATTTATCTCCTCCTTATCTCCCCCACCATAAAGTAGAGCATCATCAAAATCTTAGGGAGGAGGGTAACTTATTGTTTCTTCTTGTGCAGGAGCTTCRAGGACTTGGGTGTTTTCAACATGCATCATTGTTTCATCCTCATGAACTGCCCCTTCATCTTCAATTGTACATCAAGGAAGATCTACGTCTTTCAGGGATTCCATTCCTCCTTCACTCTYTAAATCATAGAACAAGGTATCATCAACTTCCTGAAAAGGAAAGAAACTAACCTCATTGTCTTGTTGTTGTGCAGGGGGGAAAGGTTTGTGGATTGCTTTGTCTCGGGCAGGTACACATTTTGGTTATTACTCATTTGTATTAGCTGATTAGCCGAGACTTTCTGATCGGTGGTGACTTGTGAGAGGGGAATTATCACTTAGCCTTTAAGCCTTTTGCCTTCTCAAAACCCCAGGTCACTCTCTCCTGGGCCTTACCTCCCTAAACAGAAAGAGTTATCCCATTGAGGTGACAATGGTGGGATAGTCTCAGTTTCGCTAGTTTGCCCTTCTTCCGTCTGTCTTTTACCTTGACTACAAACTGTGCGATAGCAGGGTCCACTTTGGAAACATTCCTAAACTTAAGGTACGATCCACCCAATAGGTCATTTTATCAACCCTAACATACCTAAACTTCGAAAATTGCATAGGGTCTTTGAGCACTTGTTTATTTTGATGAGGTGGTTTTGGTGTACATGCTTAGATGGCTTGTTTATTTATTTGATTTACTTATCATGATGCATTTGACGTGAGATCCTTGGAGGGTGTATTCATTGTATTTGCAGGACCTGGTTGGTGGAAAGATTTGGAAGAACAAGCCTAGCTTGGGCTTCCTTGGGGCTTGAAGCCCATACGTTGGATACCATGGTCTGCACACCGGACGATGATGACAACTTTTGGAGGCCACAAAGACACCTTGGAGGACCTCACCTGTGCCCCTACTAGCCCAACGTTTTTCCTTTGGAGGCCAAAACGTCACATTTGGAAGGATTGACGTCTTATGGGGCTAGGGTTTGTGGGGGTGGTGTTGATTGACTTGACACTTGACACGTTTTCATGGAAGAAGGCATGGCTTGAAAGAAAAAACCCTAGTGCATGAGAGGGGGGCCCTAGAAGGCCTAACAACTTCCATCTTCCACTACAACGACTTGCAAAAGGGTGCCAAAACGTCACCCCTTATAATGATGATGTCACATTAGGGTTTTCTTTTGTGCAAATTTTGAATTAAAGTCAATTTACTTTTGGGCAAAGTAAGGGTTGTTGACCCCTTACTTTGTGGTTTACCCTAAAATTAAGTGGAAAAACACTTTAGGGAGGATTTGTATAAATAAGGATCACTCCTATTTCATTTTATCACAACTCTCCCATCTTGGAGAGGATTCTTGGCTGAAATTCGCGCCTTACTTGGGCAATTTTGTCTATCTCTCTTGCTATGGTTTGCTTTGGCTAGTGGATGAAGAAGTAAGGTACTATCTTTCTTGGAGACTATTTCTTGCTTTTGTGGTGGATTTTCTTGGTTAAAAGGAGTTTATCTTGTTAATGCTTGGACTAGGTAAGGAATCTCTCTTGTTATTGCTTCTTTTCTTGGTTACAAGGTTAATTTGCTAAGATTTTGGGGAGTATATGGGCATACAACCCCACTAAGATCATCATAATTGTCTTGGAATAATTTGTTTCACAAAGGAATACTAGGAGGAGTAAAAGGGTTTACACCCTCCTAGGGTTTTCCTTAGCTAATTTTGCTTGCCTTAGGGAGTAAAAGGGCTTACACCCCCAAGGAAGTAGCACAACTAGCTATTTCATTTTTAAAGACTCCATAACCCAATAGTTAAAGGCACTAATCTCTTGCATTGGAGAAATAAAATCATTGCATTGGAATACGTAGAATTACGAGATATTGAAATTGTTTAAGTTGGAATCTTTTCTGCATGCTAAAAGGTTGTCAAGGCCACTAGGGCGTCTTGTTTTTCCAAGGATTTATTGCTACTGTAATAACTTTAAGCTATAGCCATTAAGGATGCAACAAATCACTTCATACTTTCTAAATTTTCTCATGTTCTAACCGTCAAATTTTGCTAGAAAGCTGCCAAGTTAATCTACTAGTTATTGTGCTTCTTTTGGGTGGTTTACTTGCAAGTTTTGGTGGTTGGAATTTTCTGTAGCAACACTTGTTTTCTGCAGCCATAAGGCTGCATAAATATCTCTTCAATACTTATATCAAACAACCTTTAAATGTTGCTAAAATCTTGTGCTATCATACATGAGTTTCACTAGTGATTGCTAGCTCAACTCTTGCACCATTTACCTRACTTTTAGCATCTTGTTAGCAGCTTTAACAATCATATATGTATATGTATATATATATATATATATATATATATATATATATTTGTTGACTGCTGCAAATAGGAACAACAAGCTTAACTCGCTTGTCCACTTAACCTTAAGCTTATATACTCCTCATTTCTTGTGTCTTGGGCATGTACAATAATCCTCTATAGGTACTCAAGATCTTGGCGACCATTGATCACTTCTGAGACTCATTTCCAAACCATCTTCCATCTAGTATCTTGACCTATAGGGGCATCACTTCCATAGTCTCACTTTCCATCTCATTTCCCCCTAGGGTCACCCGAGATTCCCCCCTTGTTTTGGATTTGTCCTTCACTAAAGCGAGGGGAGGGTTTATCTGAGGTGACAGTAGGTAAAATATCCCACCGTTATTGCCATCTTGTGGATTGGGTCGGGCTTTGCCCAATACAGTTTGTACGATAACAAGTCATAAATGCAAAAATTCTAATAGTGCTACTTGCTAACATCATCCTTTGTGCACTACATCTTTCATTGTCACATTTACATGCTGCATCATATTTCTTTCTTTGCACCAAACTACATGTTGCAACATCCTTTTACCCTCGTGCTCTTCCATATGTGCTTCCTTATGTTGTTCTTTCTTCCACCACGCACTACCCACTCTCTTACTGCAATTTTCAAAGATGGTCCTATATTAACTTCCCCTTGCAAGAAAACCATTGTGCACCCTTGTGCTAGCTCTGTAACCCCTGTAATATTCTCCAGTCTTACCAACATCGTGATAATATCATTGCGATGTTGGTGATATTATTGGCAAATTCAAGGTCGATGATATTAACACTGGAAAAAATAACGGCATTTTCTTTCGGCAATAATATCGTGACATTTTCAAAATTGTCGTGAGTCGATGGAAAATGTCGCACGACCACAGACAAAGTCGAAATTAAAAGCGTTTTTTTCGGTCATTTTGCAAATAGAGTGTGGGGTTTAGAGAGAAAAGGAGCAAGAGGTGATTTTTCCTTCAACCAAGGATGAGGACCGAGATTCCATCTACCATAACCTGTTCATTGTGAAGTYGGGATTGATTTCCCTCAAGCAAGGGCGCATTTGCAGGTATGGGCAACATTTTGCACCCTTTATTTTGTTTTTTTRTTTTTTTTCTATGTTTCCCTCATCTTGGCAGGGAGGGACTATTTTTATCAGTTGCCATCCATTTATTTTGGAGAGTGGATTGATTTCCAACCTTTTTTTTTTTTTACAAATTTATGATAGGTTTTGAAATTTGCATATTTTGCAATGCACATTGCCTATCAGTTTTCCCCCATTTTGTTACTTGTAGACTATATTAGTGCCAAGTGGATTGTGGGAGATATACTATGTTGGTAGATTGTAGAATGTAAATTTWTTTTTTTTATATGCAAAAAAATTGTGTTTTGAATCTTGAATATTGATTCTTAAAAAGTTAAATGGTGATTTAAAAAAATTTCCATTGTTTTTGTGCCCTAGGTTTGATCACTTGAAGATTCAAAATGCCGAGGAAATTGGATGTTATGTGGGAATATGGTGAACCTGAGGGGGGGATTAATAAACAAACATTGCATCGCAAGTTGTGTAGGATGAGAATGATGGGGGGAATCAACAGATTGAAATACCACCTTGCAAAAATTTCGGGACATGAAGTGGGTATTTGCCCAAATTCAACTCCATAAATCATGCATATTCCTAACAAAGCACTTGATGATATGGGTATAGCCAGAGAACACAAGGAAGCTATGAAAGATCAGTTTGGAAGGGGAGGAGGTGAAAGATCCGAGGAGGGAGGAACTAGAAGTGAAACTATTTCTTCGATCGCAGTTGCTCCAATTCCACCTTCTACCTCATCGTTTTTGTTCCTAGAACCATAGCTAGTGCAAAACCTTCTATTAGGTCAATTGTAAAAATAAAGGAGAAGGAAGAGGCTGATAAGTTGGTGGTGTTGTCCTCCTTATACACACTTGCAGACGTGAGCTAAGTCATGCTCACTTAGTGTGTCCTTGGAGGCACAATGCCTAGGTTCAAATCCCACGCTGTCACTTTGGCTTGAACCTCTTCCGCCTAGGCTTACTCTTGGGGAAGCCAAGAGGGGTAGACCCTAGTTACTAGATGAGATTAACGTTATGTTCTAGGAGTTGTTTTTAATTAGTTTAAGGTTCGGGGAAAATCTAACCTATGATGCAAAGGCAGCAATGCAGTGTGCAACAATTTACTTATGACAAGCAA
>JASDQU010204422.1:17326-34266 GCA_032191745.1 Picea mariana
TATGGATACTACCCTCCTTCCATCACTTCTTCTCTAAAATAAAAATCTAAGGTTCAAGTAGTGGAATATCACATCGAGAATCAACAACAAGTTCTCCAAATCTTAAAGGACAACCTGACCATGGCACATAATCGCATGAAACCAAAAGTAGATCAACATTGTAGTGAAAGAAGTTTTGAAGTAGGGGATTGGGTGTTTTTAAGACTACAACCATACAAACAAATGTCCCTCAAGCAATCCAAGAAGGATAATAAATTATCACCAAAGTACTATGGCCCTTATAAGGTGTTGTAAAACATTGGTACCATGGCATACAAATTAAAGTTGCCTGCATCTTCACGAGTATACCCATTTTTCCATGTTTCATGCTTAAAGAAGGTTATAGGTGACAAGATCCCAGTTCAAACTATATTGCCAGAACTTGATGAGGAAGGAAAAATCATATTGGATCCTGAAGCCATCACTGACATAAGAATTTGCTAGCTGAGGAATAGATCCATTTCAGAGTATCTCATTAAATGGAGGAAACTACCGGCTGAAGATTCCACTTGGGAAGATGAGTCTTTTATACAGAAGCATCCATAGTTACTCAAGCATTGCAGACAACACTTATCTCAAGGGGAGGGGCATGTTAAGCCCTAATATTGGCTCATTACCCCTTAATTGGGCCATATTAAATTAGTAATGTTATTTTATTTATGTCACCTTAGGCCATTAGTTGTAATTATACCTCCTAGTCTCCTATATATACCAAGGAGACATTTTCATTTTGAATCATCTTGTACTTGAACATTGAAGTGGGGCAAAAGGAGGTTGCCCCCTCGAAGAGGCTTATTTTGTGAAATTATCTCTTTTTCAAGGCGTTGAGTATGTTTTCTAAGGTTTTTCTATGCTATATTGATATTTGGTTCCTAACAACATCGCACCCCGAACCAGTGTTACCACGTCATCATCGTACGATGAAATTAGTCAGTGTTGGAAGTTTTCTCAGGAGGATATAGATGAAAAAATGCATAAGTATGTCACCGATTCCCAATCTTCCCACTAAGAAAATGACGCGATGGGACGTTTTATCTCTAAGATACACTAGATACGACGCATTTAAAGGGTCAATTAATTTCAAAATATTGCATTAGTTGCTAATTCGTGCTCGAATCAAAAGGACCATTTGAACATATCTATATATTGCATCTCCCTCCATGCCTCTTCCATCAACCCACGTAGAATTTATTTGCAAAGATTCAACGATAGATTGTTTTGAATTTCACACATTACTCGTATTGGTTGGTTGATACAACTGGTAGAATCTCTCCCATTATATTCTTTTGAGTCATTGTAAACAAGGTTATTCTGTGCATGAAGGAATTTGAAACATCCAGAGGAGTGAGATGAGCAGTTTGGGGATAGCTTCCAAGGTCCAGTGAGTATTCAACAACAATTTAGCAAGCGTTACAGGTATGTACCATTCTATGGATGTTTTATGCTTCATTTCATACATTTTTGTCCAATGTTACTCTTTACACTTGCCTAAAGGATCAGTTTCGGTTGCAGGAACGATGCCTCTGAAGAAACCCACCACCAGGAAATATCCAAGAGAACCAAAGCTAAAAGAACCAGAGGTGGGAGAAGGTTCCTCCCCAACGGTTGCAAGACAATTGGAAATTTTTCCAAAGTCAGTGCTCGTCATCAAAACAGCCACCAAGAAGGCTTTTGTTTAACCCCTGGCCTTTGGAGACATAGAGGTGAACATTGGGACCAAGATAGTATTCCCGCGCTGGGAATAACTTTTCAAGAAAATCAAGCGGGAGGAATTCCCCGAATATACCCCCCACAGTGATCTTGATACGAGAAGACTCGACGATGAAGTCCTCCTGAATGTCTGAAAGGCGTATCTGCACGTGGTGGTGAAAAGGACTCCGGTATTCCCCTGCATCGAACTCCTGAAATGGCTTATCGATCACACTAACACACAAATATTTTTGGTTAATGATGACAACGACGAGTGTGTCGAGGTTTTCCTCCCAATGGAAGTGCATAATTACTACAAGCTTAGAGAGTCAGAAGAATGACTAAACATCGATTTTGTTGTAAGCTTCTATGAGAAAAATGACACCAACAAGGCGATGGCGTCGTGGTGGAGAGAGGATAAAAAGTTCACCAATCAGACCTTTGGCTAGTACCCAACCGCTAACCTAAGGGAGCCATACATCAATCTAATGGCCCTCTTCTGCCGATTGCATGGGGAGAAAGATTGGTCCGAGTTTTCAGAGGCTTGGATGCCTCTATCTTATATAGTAGCCATTTCCAGAATAGATTTTAACTGGGGTTCCATCATCTCCAAACAACTAGGCACTTGCATACGATAGGCTCAAACGTCAAAAGAGGGAGAAACCCCATCCTTATATATGGCTTCTTATCTATTGGAAGTCATTTGTGCCAAAAATGTCTTTGCCGGAATGAACTTGAGTTGGCACACATCAAAACTCTTGGTCCATGTGTATTTCAAAATCTTGTAAGCGAACAGGTACAAGAAATCCTACTCTCTCATCTGCGATCAATTTATCACACGTATTTATTTATTGTTGTTCAAGAAAGAGTTCCCAAGGCTGTTGAATGCAACCAAAAAGGTTGTATCGAAAGTTGGTCATTGGTATCTGGATGAGAATGATACTTACATCAGGGTTTTCGGTGCCACCAGAGCACCCCATCTGTTACCTGTATATGTCCCCAATCGACCAGTAGTAGGGGAAATCTGTTGTCATACCATCTTGCAAGGTTATAATTCTACTTTGGTAAAGGATAAGAAGTGGGCCTTCATACCCTATGGGTTTCATATTGGTTTCTACATGGTAAAGGAAACCGCACAGGCCAAGCAAGATGGGTTAATACAATTGGAGTTCTGATTCCATACTGGTCATTTTCGTAAGCACAACCCCAAGGGTCTAGTCCTGAAGCATGTGTAACAGGTATCATCCTACTGGCCATATGCCCATGACAGTTTTGAAAATGAGATCTTCATCGAAAATGCTCAAAGTTGGGATGAGGTAGTGGCAAGGATGGATGACCCTAAAGCAACCAGGTTTAAGGCCATGAGTTTGGATGCACAAGCAACAATATTGGAACAATCGGCTTAAGAAATACTTAGGGCCAGCGAAGAAAGGATAGCACCCGAATCAACCAAAGTGGTGAAAGATCCTCAAGAAGTCACTGAAACAATAGAGATTCCCCAAGTAACCCTGATACAAGATAGGAATTTCTATGAGGTTCAAGCTGTGCAGGGGATGGGGGGATTTATGTATCAATAGGCCCAACAAATAATGAAGCGGATGTGAGATAACCTGAACCTCGTCATATTACCAAGGCTTCCGACCGATAGCCTAGAAGAAAGCCCGACGGGGCCAAGCGACCCTAATTTCACGAACCTTGATAACATCAATGGGTCATATGAACTTGAATCCACAATGCCAATAGCTGGATCGTCGATAGGTGTGATGACTCAACTAGAGATAGGTTGGGTATCAGTAGAAACAAGCATGCCTAATCCTTTGAGTGAGTTTATAAATATATATAGTGATGATGAAAGCCCAGAGGCATCTCACGGGACCCCTATGCATGTCCAAGAAGAAAAGGGACCTGAGAAGAATTCCTCTCCTGCTCCTGAGGTCCAAACCCAGGAGATCCCACGAAAGGAAATAGAAACCGAAAATGTTCCTGACAGAAAGAGGCTCGATGCACCGGAAACCCGAGAAAACAATCCAAAGGACAAGTCAAAACTGAATGAGCCAAAGGAAGGATCCCCGCAAAAGGAAATCGATGTTTCAATGGCCAATGAACAAGTAAGTATCGAGTATTTTCTCGACACCTCTATTCTTATTGATACTCAGATCCCGAACAAGCTACAGGCGGAGGCTGGGCCTTCAGAGTACAACGCGAAATTTCAAGAACCTGATCTTGAACAAGTATACACCACGAGAAAATTAGGAAACACACTCACATGGGTTGATGAACAGATTCTCGAACCTATGGACGAGGTAGCCAATATTTATGTGATATCCTATGATCGAAAGAGGAAGGCCATCATCCAGAGAACTACAAATAAAAGGAGTATCAGGTTGGATCTCTCTATCCTCATCACTATAGACGAAAACTTGATAAACATAGAAAATGCTAGAACATTTGAGCTCCTCGAAATGGGTATGGCATTCTCAGATGCCACCCTGGACAAAGCCAAACGTGATGAAAAGGAGTTGGTTGCCACCCTCAAGGAACTAGAACATTTGCGCCACCTAGCTAAATACTATCAGGGTGCCACTCAGACCATGGTATACCTCAGAAGCAAGTTCGAAGAAGCTTACAACCAATTCAAGAAAGAGAGGCACCTTTTTACTGAAAATATAGTTGCGCTCCAAGAAAACACTCTTATGGCACTCGCACCATGCAAGTATATGGAGCGGTGGAATGAAAGGGTGCAAAAAATCACAGAGAGACTCGAATACATTAATGCAGTTCAACAAAGTCGGGATAAAGAATAACACGACATCCAGGTGTTGGGAAAAAGAAGTCTTGATCGCATGAAGAGATCAACTAGGTATTGGGATAAGATGTATCAAGAACCACACTGAAAAATTCAAGAGAAGTGGGCCAAATGCGAGAAACACTGGGGGAAAATTAACAAAGAAATAAAGGATATCAGACTCCCCGAGTTCAAAAACCTTGAAATCTTCGTTGACTTGTGTAACATAGTTGAATCGCATACCAAGAAAGATTTATTATGGGCTGAAGAGATAGCGAAGGTGACCGACACAATGCCAGGACAAGTGAAAAGATTTATGGAACATCTGATTAGAGCTCGGACTGTGATACAACAGTTAAACACTAGTCTTGTAAAGTACCGAGTGCATGCAGTGGAGATCAGAGGAATTTATGTGGCTCCGATGGAGCAACACAGATTTCCATGGGCCCAAACTTGCGATGAGTTGTTTATCAGTTGGTCGGATTATGAGAAAAGTCACCCTTTCGAAGGGATATCTTGAATTGAGTGTTAAAGAAACTGTTAGAAGAGGATGACACGTGGAAAATTTTGTTTTGTTTAAACTACACTTAGTCGTTATTTTCAGTTTAATTTTATGTTATAAATAAGAACATCGACCAATTAGTTAAAGGTCGATGGTTGTTGTAAGAACTCTTTCTTTCTGGTTTTTAAGAATTATTTTGAAGCTACCGTTAATAGAGAAGTCCTTCTATACTAGAGACGAAATTATTTTCATCAAATGCATGTGATTGGACATGGAGAAGAACTATTTCCTATCTCGTTTCATGAACGATGATGTAATGAGTAAGAGCTATTTAATCTATTGTCAAGTTATCTGGTGAAATATTTTGATGTTATTTACTTTAATGATGAAGATAAATCATGGTGTTATTATGTGATGGATGATTAAGTAGGTGAATTATTTTGCTTTCCATTTTCTTATCACATATGTGTTTTCTTTCTAGTAATTAGTTTCTCATACAGTAATTGGATGCTCACATGGTTAATGTATTAGTACTAGGCATGTGGTATAAAATTGTCGTCTACATGCTTGAGCAACGGGTTATCCCAAGTTCAGCCTCTTCCCCAGTAGTTAGAACTTAGTCCTGTTTTGTTGTCAAGTTGGTTTCTACCAGCTTACATCTCATATCAGTCCCACCCACGAGAAAATACAAAAAGAGATAGTTTGAACTGAAGGAAGATCCTTCACAAGAAAACTTAAATCCCATCGATAAATTGGTTGAATCATAAGAGTTGGAGAACCATTCCACTATTAAACGATGTAGAGTCTAATTGGACCTTGGTGGTGGGTTTGCTTTCTACTGTTGAATCAAGGGATCTAAGACCCATCAACAGGTTCCTCAACACATTTTGGTTGAGTCTCTAGTCTTTGTTTGACACCAATCTCACAAAATACACTTCTTTCCACCCACAAACTGATGGCCAAACCGAGTTCATAAATCAGATGATTGTGCACATCCTGCGCATGTACAATTCTAAGCATCCCCCTACTTGGGACGAGAGTCTCCCATATGTCCAACACAGTTACAACAAGTCTCTCCATAGTTCCACCAGCCATATCCCATTTGAGGTGGGTCTAGGATTCCAACCCTTGGGATCCATTGAAGTTGCACTTCCTCTTGCCACAACATAGACAACCTCTTCCCCTGATCAGTCTGCGATTGAAAAATCCACTAGATTCATTGAGTGGATTCAGCACATCCACCAATAGGTTGAGGAGATTTTGCAGAAATCTAATGATAAGTACAAGTAGCACCATGATAAACATAGGGTACCACACCAGTTTCAGGTTGGTGAGAAAGTATGGTTACATTTGTAGAAGGAACATCTCATCAGGCCCCATCAGAATCTTTGCCCAATTCGTTATGGGCCTTACACTATCACCAAGTTTTTGGGTAGCAATGCTTTTGAGCTCAACACTCCACCCTTCCTTGTTCTGCATCTATTATTCAATAAGGACCTCCTACAGCCATATTTTCCACCCTTATTGGACACCTCTGAGATCATCGAACAACTATCACCAACAAATCTCAACCTTGACTACATGGAACAAGCATCCACCAATCAAATAGTGGACACACAGGTCAAGGGTACTCACCAACAGTGGATCCAACTTTATCAGGTTGTCAAGGCAGGGAAACTCCTACACCAAGGCAAGTGGCTCACCTGGGGCCAAATCCAGAAGAAGTTTCATCACCTGATGGGGGAACCCAATGCATTGGATACCATTGCTTCCTAAGGGGGGAGGATTGATCCAAGTGGATATTGGTGGCCACCCACCTATTCCAACTGGCTGCTCGTGTTCATTTTTTATTCAACACGTCTTTCTGTACTGCTTTGTAATTGTGATTTTTGCACTTTTGGGGCTCTCTGAAGCCTCCCACATTCTCCAAGTTGATATGGGTGGCCTCTCTCCTAATCCAACTAGCTTATTTTGTATGTTTTCATGTCATCACATCTTATTGTACTTCCAAGGCTATTTTGGGGCCCTAAACATTGCTTTCTTGACTCGCCACTGTTAGACTTTAAATGGAGTCAGATTCTGACGGTGGAATGTGTAGTTCTCTAAAATACCTTTCCAATGGGCTATCATGCACCTAAAACATAGGTTGTATGCAAAATTTAGGACCCTAGGAAGTTGAGGTACCAAATTACACCAACTTACCCATAGGGCCCACATGAATTTTGGCGTTTCACCTTCTAGGGTTAGTTTTTTGGATGTCTAGGGTTTTGGCATTCATGAGTAATATGAAAAGGGCCTCTGGAGCCTCATTGTAATCCATTTTTCTCAGAAGGATGTGCGTAGAAGCCACATATCTTCTTAGAGATAACTACCACCATTCGAGCAAGTTTCAGTTCTCCAGTTTTATAGTTTCAACCTATTTCATTATTTAATAGAAGATATTGTTCACTGGATATTTGTGTTATTCTTCCTATATATGTGTTTATTGTATTCAGTTTCTTAATCATTTTGTTCTGCTCCTAAATCCGTATCAACAACTTATTTCTTAGGATTAGTTTAATTACTAGGGATTTAGACTGATACAACTTCCCCAACTTATCCCATAAATCCTTGGTTGTAGCTTCTTTTGACACATTTAGTAATAATGAATTTGAGAGACACAATCAGATTTTTCTCATCGCCTTGTGATACAAATTTTTCTAGTCATTTGTTGAATTTCTTGTAGGTGCAGTACCTGGATCGACCACGATCCACTAATCTTTGTCCACCAACAAATATTCCATCTTGAGCTTCCACAACTCAAAACGTTTTCCATTAAACTTCTCAATATCCATTTTCGAACTACTCACCATTTCTCATCACCTGAAGAATCAATATCGCAGATATCCCACTGTAACAAGGCTTATCACAGTCCCAATCCAAATCCTTGACCACAAAGGCACCCCTTGAAGCTAATATTTTCTTTGATACCAAATGTAGATTTTAACCTTCTACAATTATTTATTGCAAAAATATTTTTCAGTAAGAGAACATAAAAGATACAATGGAAAATACACACATTACATAGAGATTTTTCCCTTGGAAACCCAAACTAGGAAAACCAACATATTCTATATTCATTCACATAATACATTGTTTACAATACAATATACATATAGGAGACAATAACATCCAAAACCCTAACCCAATGACTTTTATTAGTCAAAAACTCTAATTCCTTAACCAGAAATAGAAAACCATCATCAAAAAACCATGTGCTAAAAAACCTCCCAACAATGGACATGAAAATCGAGGTGACATGGAAAATGAGGCAGAAAAGGTGACATGTTTCCTAAGGAAAAATGTTTTTCTTGGGGGTGCTACCCCCAAAGGGGGGGCCTAGTGCCACCCCCTCAAACCCTCCTATGCACTCGATGCAATGTAGCAGACTGTTAGGCTAGTCATGCAAAGAATATAACACATACCCAACAATATTTTTGTTGTCAACAATTTTCAAATCATGATTGTCAATTGTGGTTCCATGAAATATTGGGTGCATTGTGAAAATGTGGGATTACAAATTGGTCAGTATAACCTGAAATCTCACATGTTTGCTATTGACATGGGTGGTTCTGAGATTGTTCTTGGTGCTAAATGGTTGCGCACTCTTGCCTCCATAACCATGGGTTTTAAGGATTTAACCATGAAATCCAAACAAGAAGGACAACTGTATAAATTCCAAGGCATTACAATAAGTTTGTTGGAGATTATCAATTCCCACTGCATGGAAAAGTTACTCAACCAAGGTAATTCTGACATCATTTCCCAACTCCATTCCATTCAAGCAATTGAGACACCCCCACTACACCCCAACCTTCGTGTTATCATTTTCCACCATTCCACTATTTTCCAAACTCCCTAGGTCCTTCTCCCCTCCCACGGATACCATGCCCATTCCATTCCTTTAATCCCCGATTGTTTTCCTTCCAATTTTTTCCCTTATAGTCATCCCTTTGCTAAAAAACCTGAAATTGAGAAAATTATCGAAGAATTGTTAGAAGCAGGTGTTATCAATCCTAGTTCCAACCCCTATTCTTACCTTATATTCATTGTCCTTAAGAAGGAAGGAACTTGGTGCATGTGTCATGATTTTCCTGCCCTTAACAAACTTACCATCAAGGAACAATTTCCCATTCCCGTCATAAATGAAATTTTGGATAAACTCAATGGGGCTCAATAATTTACCAAACTTGACCTCCGTTCTGGATACCATCAGATACATATGAAAGAGGAAGACTTCCAAAATATTGCATTTCACACTCATGAGGTTGACTATGAGTTGTTGGTCATGGCCTTTGGTCTTTGTAATTCCCTCTCCACTTTTCAAAGTCTCATGAATCATGTATTTCTTCCTTTCCTCTACCACTTTGTTTTAATTTTCTTTGATGATATTCTCATCTATAATAAAACATGGCCAACCCATCTCACCCATGTAGATCAAGTTCTCCATCTCCTCTTCAAGCGCCATTTTTTATTCAAACAGTATAAATGTTCTTTTGGTGACTCTAAAGTTGACTATTGAGGTCATATTGTTGGAAAGGATGGTGTAAGGGTAGATCATAAGAAAATTGAAGCTATGCAGAATTGGCCTCTCCCTAAAACTCTTAAAAATCCCACAAATCCTCCAAGCCTTTGGTTTGCAACTTCTACAGCTAATAATGTCTTCTAGGAGGGCATAGCTAGAAAACATTAAAGAGCCATATCCATTTTCAGGAAAACATATATATCCCCCAAGAATGATCACTATTGTCTTCTTCAAGCTCTTGATAGAAAATAGGATAATGGGGATAGGAAAATGCAATCACTTCTAGATTGTAGTGGCCAAACACTAATGTTGCTTACAACTAGAGTTTTAAACAATCCTCCATTAATTAATGAATATATATATATATGTGTGTGTGTGTGTGTGTGTGTGTATTGTTATCACATATAGTTGTTAAGGACAACAGGTTGTCCAAGTTTCGTGGCCTACACAAGAAGCCTCAAAGAAAAACGTTCAAAGCAGCCCATTTCGGCTCGAAATTCAAACTAACAAGTGAGATCAACTTCAATGGCGGAAATTCCTGAGAAGATCATATTAGTGTCTTGTGGGGCCTCAGAATCCCAAAGTTTCTCAAAGTTTAGTGCTGGAGCAAAGGCATGAAATCAAATTCGAGCAAATATGACCCCGAGTCCTGAAACACGAAGTCCTGATTCGTGAAGAAGAGATCTGGACCGTCAGATCGCGGAAGGTCGTTGACCGTTGATTTGACACTGGCGAAGTCGAAGAATCAAGAATCGGACAAAAGGAGGTAAGCTAACTTCCAACTTCATGAAACGTGAAGTTGCGAAATGTGAAGTCCCGCAATGCTTAGAATTTGGGCCCAAGGTCATAGCGGAGGTCACATTAGAGGGTTCCATAGGAAGGGAGCTAGCGCTCGCTAGGCTCTAGTTCGGGAGTTCAGAAATCATGTGAGTCGGGAGTGGCCCGCATCAAAGCACCCAAAATGTGAAGTCACAAAACACCTTTTGGGTAAGCGCTTGAGCACAGTCAGAGGTCATATCAGTTAAAGGAGGGTCCACAAAGAATCTTAGCACCTACAACGCCTGTATTGGTCATAGAAGAAGATTTTCATGGCCTCGAGGTGTCGGGATTGACTCAAAGAAGTTGTGGGCACCACCTGGAACATTCATGGGTGTCAGGCCTCATCCCGATCTTGATGAAGATAGTTAATGGAAATGGGGGAGGTGATTGAAACCTTGCCTCACCCCATAAATGGAAAACAGGCTGAAGATGACCGTGAGTGCGGATTGGCAATCCAAAGTTTCCTTCTAGACATATTTTCATGCAAAACACATAACTGAGGAAATCTCGCATCTGACATGAGAAGTCCTGCACAATCTGATAGAGCAGATACTGACTAAAAGATTTAAATGCAGAGGTCCGATCATGCTCCCGGTGGTCGCAGCATTTTTTAGTATATATAGGAAATTTTAGTATTTTGTTAAGGTCGATGGTTGAGCAGTGCTCCGGCATTGTAAACTTTTCATGAATCTTCTGGTTCTTTGGTTATGTATTTGGATCTGAGACTTCTTGTTTAATGAAAAGCAGCTTAATTTTCATCATATTTTCCTCTGATATTGAAGTGTCCATGATTGAAGGATTCACATGGATTGTTTTGACTATATTGTAATGTATGTTTGATTGCAGTGTTGTTATTTACGTTCTTTCAGTTTCCTGAAGTTTTGAATCCAAAAGGATCTTGTTTTTGAAGCTTTTCCTCCTTACATTGCTAGAAGACCTAATGTCTACGACAGACCTCTACACTCTCCTAACCAAAGTATTCCCTCTATTCAACCTTACTCCAACTTACTGACTGAACTTAATCAAGACCTCACCTACATGTGCATACTAGTCTAGTTTTCTGAGTTAAAATGATATCATCTTGAGTCTGCGCCCATTTTACCTCTTTAAAACCAACCTATGACATAAAACTTTGATGGGTACTAGGCTTACCCTCTCTACAATCGAAGGGTGACTTCTAGTGCTAACATGTACCACCCCTATATGACTCAAGGACAAGGATGGTAATCTTCATAGGCAATATTCCTAAGAATAATTAAGAGTAGAAATGCCTCGGTAGCATAGATATTTGGCATTAACATGGAAGATAAGTGTTTTCTTAAGTGCAAGATTATATAACATCAAAAGATGAATATATACATCCAAATGTACATTGAGACTAGAAATCAGTTGGAAATTTTCTTCACAATTCTAGACAGCATAAACCAATTGTTTTAACTTACCATTTTCTTTTTTTTCTTCTGCAATACTCCACTAGCAAAATAATAAATTACTCCAACATTAAATTTCAAACAAACAGTTGGTATATATTGTATGGCTCAAGCAACAATAGAGAACATGAATGTTTGGTTTGATGTCAATGCCAATCAACAAGATTATTGCAATTATTTCCTTCACAAAGACATAAATAGAAATATCGATAAGTTATTGAATATATCAAAAAAACATTACATTATTTAATATAAATATAAACAAATAATAAATGAATTCTTCACATCCAATTCCCTTCATTTCTAGGAGTGCCAAAAAGGATTTTCTTCAACAACACAATCATTTTTCCTTTACCATCATGTTGGGGTGCTAGAAAGATGTTCCCTAGACTCTCCCTATCATTATTTTTTACATCTTCATTTTGTTTGAAATGAAAACATTATGCTAGTCCTTGGCAATTCAATACACCAACAAAAGTGATTTCAGTGTGCTCTCTTCCGATAATACCATGGGAGGCTAATATGATATTGTTCTACTATTTTGGGATTCCTAGCTGAGTAGTCAACCAAAAAGGGAAGAGGAGTGACCACTCCAATGGTGCATACAATTAAAATTTGTGAGAACAACCATAACACACAAATAATAATTTCTATTACGTTCATATTACATACAATATTACAGGTATATATAGTTGGAATCATATCCAACTATTTCCAAACATAGAGATAGTTCTTGAGAGAATTTCTCAACAACCTCCTACAAATCTTCAACAAATTCAAATCAAATCCAAATGAATTTATAATAAGCATTATTCCAATACCCTCCCATAATGCTTACATTACAAAAACTTACAATACTCAATAACAAATTACAATATTAATCATTTTCTTTCTTTGTCTAACTGGTCTTCATCAACACTCCTATCCACTCTGAAATCTTTCGGTATAAGCTTTTTCTTCTCCACAACTTAGAGCTTCCCTTTCAACTCATTTAAGATAACATCGCTTCTTACCATCATTGATGAATTTGTAGAATTAATGCTTCTCGACCTCAATTTCAATAGTTATATAGGACAATGATTTGACCACTGAACATTTTCAATAGTCAATCATACAATTGACCTTTTATACACTCATAAACTCACAAGATAACCTATCACTGACGATCTTGAAGCACCCAAATACAACAAGTTCCACCAACATATAACAGAAAATAAACATAATTAAATTAACGATTTGTTCTCACGTAGTGGAGAACCACCAATTTAAATTATGCTAATCCGTTATATAATTTTGATTCTACATTATAATATTTTACAAACAAATACATTGATTAAAAAATAATAGCTTCCACTTAGCTAACAACTCCACACAGCAAACCCTATAATAGCACAGAAAATTCTCGTCCACTTACAACCCAAAAACACTGTGAGTATGAGCACAAGAGTNAGAAAAAGCCCGCAAAGATTCTTCTATAATCTGGGAGCAATCTTCAAGCGCGAGTCCATGCAACGAGTCCTTCACCAGACAGCCTCCATGCAATCATAATTGCCTTGATTTCCACGTGCGCGGGGTAGGCTCTCGTTCGTGGGCTTTGAGCATGGGCTCCAGAAATTTTGATACGCACTGGCTCCTTCTCCAGCGAACTATACACACAGTAAATGACGGTTCTCTTAATAAAAAAACGACGGATGTTGCTCTCTCCTATCCGGACGTTGGTTCTCCTCTCACAAATGTATCGTGTTTTTTTTTCACACGGTGGCACACTCTTGTAATTATTATTTTACACAACAAATAAATAAACAATGGAATCAACTTCCCTATGCTAACTTATTTACAAAAATTCGCTTATCATGGCTCTCACATCTCGTGGCTATCCCGTGAAGGATTTAAGCCAGTGCAGGTTCTGATACCAAATTAAAATTTGTGAGAATAGTCATAACACACAAATAATAATTTCTATTACTTTCATATTACACACAATATTACAAGTATATATAATTGGAATCAGATCCAACTATCTTCAAACATAAAGATAGTTGTTAAAAAAATCTCTCAACAACCTCTTATAAATCTTCAAGAAATTCAAATCAAATCCAAATCAATGTATTGTAAGCATTATTCCAACACATACATCCTGTACGACTATCATATAGCTTCATACAACCTCGTAATTTCTCCCTTTTTTTTAGGAGCACATAGTTATTTTATTCTTTTATCTTAAATTTTAATGTTTTTTATATTTAAATTTTAATATAAATATTAAAGTTGCACCTTAATGTTTCAAATCTATTAATATAAATGGGATGTTTATATATTTTGGATTTTTTTTATTTTAAAAGTAATTAATTAATTAATTAATTTTAATAAGTAGATATTGCACATTTACAAATTACAAATTTTATATTTCCTCACCAGGTCTTATGTGTATTTGAAAATAAGTTTTCACAATTAAAAGATTTTCATTTGAATAAAGATGACTTTTCACATTTAAAAAGGATTTCCATTTAATAAGAAGTAGATAATTAATAAAAATATTAATATTAAATTTATAAATAGATATCTAAATTTTTATAAAATTTTAAAATTATAAATTTTATTATAATATTATTAATAATTAAAAAAAATAAATTAATATTTAATTATTAATTGAATTTAATTTTGGTAATTGAGAAGAATAATAATTATTTTCATTACTCAAATTCAATTTCTACAAATGATATATTAAACTCATAACAAATTACATGCTCTATGTACATTTTGGTAAATAAAACCATTAAAAAAAAAATCTCTATGCTCTAAGCCTTTAAAAAATAAATGTTAACGAGTGGAAGGAATAGAAATAGTTTAGCGACGCGCGTAAATGACCGCTAAAGACCTGGCTTACTCACGGAATTCATTAACATAAATTAACCCGCCGCACTATCAGAATTTCCTCTCTCCCATGCACGCCCTACTACAAGGATTGAGCTTCGATGAACATTACTAACGACTAACCCTCATGTTAGTAATCCTCGGAAATTCGGGATTTAAATCTTAAGGCTCCAACTATGATATAAAGAATATACCCACATCATTGAATCATTTTTCAAATTTTTATTAAAAACATCAATATAACATGTTTATTATTTCCAATTGGTTATTCAATTTATTCACTCTAAGGGTAAGAATTTACACTTTAATGCTAAGAGTTAGCGTAAAAATATCAGTAACTTGTTAATATAATATTATGATGTAGTTTAAACTTTTGAAGTTTCTTGTTAATATAATATTATGATGTAGTCTAAACTTTTGAAGTTTTTAATATGCTTAAGAAAAAAAAAGTAAAGAGGTAGAATTTTTAGACTCTGTTACAGTTAATTCTATTTATATAAATAGAATGTAGATATTTTTACATCAGAATATAGATAAGATATGACAAGATATATAATGTAATTTAAATATATAATAATAATAATATAATTTATTTTTTTATAAATGAATTATCAAAAAAACATTTATATAATAATTAAAAAATTAAAATTAATGTGATGTTAATATAAAAACAAAAGACAAGATATAGAATTTTAATTTTAATTAGTCAAATTTAAAAAACAATGAAAATTTATCTTAACTTGTTGAAATTTAATATTCAGTATTGTCTTTTTTTATCTTAACTCAATTTTTTTTTATCTTAGCTCAATTTTAAGTGTTGAAATTTAGTATTCAACTTTTTCTTTTAATTTTTTTTAATGATTGTTATATATTTTGTTTAATTATATAGCAATGTAGTTATAATGAATTATTTTTATTATATTTATTATAACAAAATGTTTTAGTTAGCTATTTTATTTTAGGTGGTTAAAATTTTGTTACAATGTTGTGTTTTGTTGATATGTTAAGTGTAAAATATTATAGATTATTGAAATAACTTTTTATTGTTTAAAAAAAATATAATAATAAAAAAAGAGAAGTTACATTAATATATAGATAAATTAGTATTCACCATATTATTATCAATAAAATAAATAAAATAAAATAGAAAACAACACTTTCTCTACATTGTTCTCTACATTGTTGAGGTCTATGCTCTCGGGAACTCAATGTTGAAGGTTAGAGAATTGATAAAAAAAACATATTATTGGGAAAAATATTTTTATTAGTATCATAACTGGTAAGCTCCTCCTTCTATCTGAATTTGAGCCATACACCATATCAAGCTAGAGTTGAATTTGACAAATACTCCTTACACCGTATAAAGTGAGCACAATTCATGTTCATAGTTGTTCTAAAGAAGAACAATCTTAAAAGAAGGTATATCAAACAATAATGCGATTAGAAAGACCCTCTCTCTTCTTTAATTGACAATTGGGAGGGTATGGGAACTACAGTTCGTTTGTTGATAAAGACCCTCTCTTTTCCTTAATTGACAAAAGTATTGACAATGGGCACGGGAACTATAGTTAGTTTGTTGAACTTTTAGGGGACTGTATAAAGTCTCTTTCTTTCTTAATTGAAAAAAGAAATGACAATTTGCTGGGTATGGGAAATACAGTTAATTTGTTGAAATGTATATAGTTATATTTATTTGAATTTGTGTGAAGTTAAGTGCATTTATTTGGGTACTTAAGAAACAAAGTCTATTTTTTGCATTGGCTTTCTTCTTAGGGGAGTGTATGAAGTTTGAGACAATGAGCTTGAGTTTTTTTGTTAAGTCAATATGCAAGACATTTTCATCTAAGCGGTGAGCCAATTTTTGTAAATCTTTTTGAACTTGTTGATTAGATTGAAAGCAACACTTATATTATATAAATATTAAAAAAAAAGCATATATGAACCCTAAGTTATTTATGTCTTTTAAAGTGTTTTGAAAATATTTATAATTAAAAGTTTTGGTGACAATTTTTTTTGTTGTTAAAAATGTTAGTTAATGGCATTTGGTCTGGTAACACCAACCTTTAACATGACTGGAATTTTGGGTGTCTCCTCTTTGTAAGGGTATTGAACTCAATTTCCTCTTTGTAAGAGTATTGAACTCAAGTCTCCTAGAAACTGAAACCCACCCCTTAATCAAATATACTAAAGAAAAATAATCATAACAAAATATTTAAAAAAAAAAAATAACTTCTCAAA
>JASDQU010204424.1:0-15697 GCA_032191745.1 Picea mariana
GAGTATTTTTCTTTCCTTGACATCTTCTTCCCTTCATATTTCCTTCTCTTCATCGGTAGTTGTATCTGGTAAAGTATTTTGTATCACACTCAGAAGGTCATATTCTTCAAAGGTGACCTAAAGCCTTGACTTCTAGGAGTTGAATTTTCTTGATCCATCAAGCTTATCTTCCACTAAGGTTTTGTTCTTCATATTTTGATATTTCTTCACAAATTCTCGCCAACTGGACTTAGAGAACCTAATGGCTAGGCTAGGCTATCACTTTTAGGTTTTGTTGGGCTTATGACTGCCAAAAATAAACTTTGAGAGTGTCACAGGAATACTTGTTGAGCTGAAACGTTTCTTCAAGGAGTTGCAGAAACCCTAAAATCAAGATTCTGTAGAAAATTGTGGAACCCTAGAAACCCTAGGGCCAAACATTCAAAGTCCTCAAAATTTCACTTTGAAGGTCTCTTAAG
The DNA here is from genome assembly GCA_032191745.1 of Picea mariana. Classification (NCBI taxonomy): domain Eukaryota; kingdom Viridiplantae; phylum Streptophyta; class Pinopsida; order Pinales; family Pinaceae; genus Picea; species Picea mariana. The sequence goes on from JASDQU010204424.1 coordinate 459, forward strand.
GCACGTTGAGGGAGGTTGTACACCTTTATCCAAATTTCAGCCCCAACATTCAAGTGTAGGGTGTTGAAAAGGCCAAACAATAGAGGGTCATATAGATTTTTTGCAAAAACCCTAAAGGTCGTACGAAACTACAGAAGAGGAGGACGGCTTAGTTTTAAATTCTTGTGCAAGGGTTATTCAAGATCTATGCTTTGATTACATGTTGATTTTTCAAGGCTTAAGCACGAATTTCATTCCATTTTATCATTTTACTTAAACCATAAACAATATGTTGTAGCAACCAAGATCACAAGAAGAAACACCATGCACAAGTACACAAGAAGTATCTTGGGAAACCCTTCTCAACAAGGGAAGAAAACTCAGCCAATCCTTTGATATATTCTTCAAGAGAAATACCTTCACCACCACAAACACCTAGCACACAAAAGGGTGCTCACAAACCCTAGAAACCTAGTGCCCAAGAGAGGTGCGCACTTTTCCCAAGAACAAGTGTTTGTTGAAAATTCCAAACTCACACTTGTGTTATGATTCCTCAATGGGGAATTAACAGAAGTTTCTATTGGCACAACAAGGCCTACTTCAATAACTTATAATATATTTAATAATTACCATGTTAATTATCTTTTACATTAATTATATTTTACATTAAGGTGGGGTCGACTTGTACCCTTTACATTACAAATAGGGTTACAGGTAAGTATGACTCTTGAACAATATAGCAAGGGATATCATACACCCACTAGTGCTCAACCACTAGGGGCACATCCACAGGGATTTCCACATCTCTATCTCACTGCGTCTCATAGGATAACCACACTCACTAGTGCTCAGCCACTAGGATCACGTTCACCTGTGCTCATCCACATGCATGTCCAAATCAACAGATATTCTTTCCCACTGCATTACATAGGAGAGTCATTTGGAGTTCATCATATCAACTCTCTGCTTAGAGGAGGCTAATACATCGTTTCATCTCTGTCTCACAATGATGCACCCAAATCATGGGATTTCACACATTCACCTGTGCTCAGCCACAGGCATGTCCAACTCAGCAAATCTTCTTTCTCATTGCGTTACACAGGAGAATCATCTGGAGTTCATCTCAACTCTCTGTAAGGAGGAGGCCAACACAACATTCCAGTTATGTCTTAGATAGGAACCACACACCCAACTCATGGGATCTCTCTTAGGTCAACTCAATCATTCTGTGTCTTCGAGGATGTCTCACGCAGTTGTAATCATCAACACTTTATCCCCTTATTCTCATAAGAGAATCAGGTACATGCCTTTGTGGTGTACATGTAACCAAATTATCCAAAAGGTGGGAGATTGGAAGGATCAAGGATGGAAAAGTGGTAAGTATGATTGGGAATGGTACACTACCACTTTCAAGGAACAACCGATAGTACCCCATTTCCCCAAAAGTGAAAACATGGGACTAGGATTCCTAGGATGGCCACCAAGGTGAAACAAGGCAAAAAACATAACTTCTAAGTTCATGATTCATTATCCAACTTCAACCTATGATCATCACTCAAATTTCCAATGTATTAAATATGACACTTTATATGAAACAAGAACTAATGTACCTCATAATGTATGGGAACACCATTTCCCAATGAGCCTTTTTGATCGAGTGTGATGGGACATGTTGGTGAGGAAGAGGCATCTGAGAGGGATGTTGAGCTTATCTCTATGTATATGTTGATTGAGATCATTGTCTTCATTGTGGGCCATGAGACATGATCTCCTCTAGTTACCCCTACATGAGAGGGGGTAACAGGCTACAAGTGGGTCTTCAAGAACAAGTACAAATCAAATGTCTCACTTGACATGCACAAAGTGAGGCTCATGGAAAAAGGATTTGCACAGAAAGAAGGTATTTATTATGAGAAGACATTTTCCCCCATAGCAAGATGGGCTACCATTCGTACTCTATTTTCCTTGGAAACACATAATAGATGGAAATTTCCTCAAGTAGATGTGAAGACTTCTTTCTTGAATGGAGACTTGAAAGAGAATGTCTTCATGTATCAGCCAGAAGGTTTTTTTGTGAAGGGACGATAATGGAAAGTATGAAAACTCATCAAACCCTTATATGGAGTGAAACAAGCACCACGAGACTGGTATGAAAAGCTAACTAAGCATCTTATGAAATTGAATTTTAAGCACTTTAATCTTGGCAATGCAACTCTGTTTTTCAAGAAAATTGGCAAAATTGTGGTATATCTTCTAGAGTATGTATATGATCTATTAATAAGATGCAACAATGAAAGATATATTGCATCCATAAAGAAAGAGTTGAAGAAATGATTTGAGATGACATATTTGTGACATCTTCACTACTACTTGGGAATTGAAGTGACTCAAAATCCAAAGTACATATGCATCTCCCAAAAGAAGTACATTGGAGAATTGTTGAATAAGTTTGGCATGGCTAAGTATAACCCTCTCTCTACTCCAATGGAACAAAATTTGAAGCTCACATCAAAAGAATGGAATGAATTTGAGGATGCAAACAAGTACAGACAACTTGTGGGAAGTCTTATCTACCTTACCACTACCAGACCAGATATTTCATTCGTTGTTGGAAATATTTACAAGTTCATGCAAAAACCTTATGAAGGACATTGGTCTGCTACAAAAAGAGTTCTAAAATTCTTAAAGGGAACTCAAGACTTTGGACTCAAATAATCTAAGGTGGATGACTTCAACTTGATTGATTATTCTGATTCAGACTTTGATGGGGATAAAGAAAATGGAATGTCAACTTTAGGCTATCTCATGAGTTTTGGATCAACAATTGTCTCCTCGATATCACACAAACAATTAGTTCCAACATATTCCACAACAGAGGCAAAATATGTGGCATCTGTAGAAGCAACAAAGGAGATTTTGTGGCTTATAAAAATACTTGGAGATTTGTAGGTGAAACAAGTGAACTCTACTCCTCTTATGGTTGAAAATACTTCTACAATCAAGTTGGCCAAGAATCCCATATTCCATGATCAAACCAAGCACATCAACACAAAGTACCATCTGATTCAATATCATGTAGAGACCAAGACTATTCACTTGAGACATTGTGCCACAAATGAGAAAATTGTGGACATATTCACCAAAGTACTTTGAAGGGGAAATTTTGAAAAATTCAGAATGTTGCTTGGACTCACAAACATCCCTTCGGATTGGGGGAGGGGGGGGTGTTGAATACCTAATCTTCATTATTATGGTATTTTGTAAATAGAATTGTAAATATTATTTAGGAGAAATATGAAGAGTTATGGGTGAATAGAAAGAGTCATTCGGACCTCTTGGAAGATGAAACCAAAGGTCATCTCAACTTTTATTTATGAGTGTCTCATGTTAATGCAATGCAATCAAGTGTGGATTTACTCATTCTATGCCCATATCTAGCCTAACAATTCTAGACAAGAAATAAGAAATATGAAAGAATGATAGCCTAAATAGCCTCCTTTTGAAATGTCTATAAATTATGCACTATAGGTGATAAACATGGCATCACCAACATAATCTATGGCCTTACCAAATATTTGGAGGATGTTTTTGACCAACACAAGGATAGCGAGAGCATGGTCACCTTACATCCTAATTCATTCATCCATGATTAATGGTATTCACAAGCCCCTCTATGAAGTTCTCACACTCCTTTGGTTTTGATACAATTTTGAATAAGATAACAAAGTTTTTAGGAGTACCAAAAAAAATCATTATTCACATAAACCTTTAAGAGAAGGAGAAAAATGGAGATGCACAAAACTATAAAGTAGAAGGTTCAAATAAAGACATAGAATTTCATTATTTACATATTCTCAATGATAGTGGAGATTAGGTTATTGGGGGAGGGGATAAAAATATGAAATTACTACATTCTCACTTGTATTCAATTTTGACTTAAAATATGAGGCAAAATGAAATTGTGATGCCCCCTTAAACGTATTTTTTTACTTGAAAAAATGCATAAGATACTAGTACGTAAAAAGAAAAGAAAATATATCTAAACATAATGCTACAAACATCCAATATTACATCTCTAACATGCTCCTTTTACTCAACAAGAAAATCATCATGAAAGCCTATTTAAAATTGATTTAATTATAGTGGTAGGCAATTCTATAATCAAACTTAGGAAACCATGGGTTATTACCTTGGTACAACTAATGGTATAGGTAAATGTGTGTTCTATAATCGTTGAATGTACAAGTGTGTCATGCTTTATTTGAATGTTCTACTTCCCACTTAACATGTTTGATAGAAAAGTGTAGTGAATCTATTGCTATTACTTTTTATTAGATTCATTCTACCAAAGTAACTAGATGGATATATAACATTTCTTAATCGATGTTAGGATAAGGGGCAAGTCTTTAAACTTTATTACTTCAAAAATTTTACAAATGCTATGTAATATAAAATTGGAAAAGTTACTTCTAAAAAAACAAAAACAAAAAATTTTAAAGGTTATTTGATAAATTATGGAAATATTAAAGGTATCCACATAGAAGAAATTAACATGTAGAGGAGGGAGGAGGTTGTACTTATGGAACAAGAAATATAAACCAATTTGGGGTATACGAAGAGAAGAGTGGACGTGATAGAACATCACTTTTCAACCACCAAAGGGTATTTCAAACTAATTGATGGTTTAATATTATGAATTATTTAGGATGAATAGGGACCTAAATATTATGAGGCCACTTGGGCCTTTTCCCATTTTTAACTACATTTGATATCTATTGTTTTTTGGAAATCGTTAATATAGATTTATTTTTCCATCAATGAAAATAGAGTTATTTTGTTTTTTAATATAATTTTTGAAATCATTAAAATAAGTATTTTCTTGTTATAATATTCTTTTAATTTTATGGGACAAAAAAGTTTGGAAATTGAGAAAGAGGGGGTAGAAAAAGGTAGAGAAAAGGGAGAAGGAAAGGAAGGATAAGAGGATGTATGAGAGGAAGAGGAAGGAGAAGACAAGGGAGGAAGGAGAAGAGGTAATTTTTAAACCTATTTCATTTTTTGTTTTTTGTTTTTTTGTTTTGTTTTGTAAATTTTATATGTAGAAGCTCATATCTTGTCTCCAAAATCCACCATCCATATTGGCTTAAACCCCATCTTCAAAAACCCAAAGACCATCTTGACCCAAATCTCATCTCCAAAATTCAAATCCCATATTGATTTAAATATGCAAATTAAAAAAAAAAAAATTGGGAAAATGATAACAAAATTACTTGAAAGTTAATTGACATGATCATGCCCCATAGATTTGTTGATGATTGCATCTATGTGAGACATTATCCAGCTTACAAACATGTGAGGTGTGGATCATTGAAGCTATGTGAAGTATTTCTCTTAGCTTACAAACCTGAGAGAAATCCCCTAAGAAGGGTACGTGGTTCATGCCTGAGATAGAGCTGGGAATATAGAGATGACCTCCTCCATTCAGAGAGTTGAGAAGAACTCCAGATGATTATCCAATGGGAAAGGCAATTTGTTGAGTTAGGACGTGCATGTGGTTGAGCACAAGGTGAACGTGTGAAATCCCAAAGTATTGGGTGCATCGTCACGAGAACAGAAATGAAGATGATGTATTAGCCTCCTCTGAGCAATAGAGTTGACGAGAAGACTCAAGATGATTCTCATGTGTAAGGCAATGGGAAAGAAGATCTGTAGAGTGGACGTGTCTGTGGATGAGCACATGTTAACGTGTGAAGATCTGGTTCTTTTGTGTAATGCAATGAATCTAAGCTATGACATCCCTATGGATGTGCCCCTAGTGGATGAGAACTAGTGGGTGTATCAGATCCTTTGCTATATATTGTTCAAGAGTCAAACCTACCTGTAACCCTAATTGTTATGTAAATGGTATAGGTTGGCCCTACCTTAATGTGTTTAATAATAAATGTAAAAGATAATTAATCTGGATAATATTAATTATAATAATAATTATAATTATAACTATAATATGTCTTAGAGAGGTCGACCATGTTGAGCCAATAGACACTTCAGTTGATAAGACAAGTCTAATATAAGTAAAGGTAAATTCTCCATTGTGAAATCACATCTTTCTTGTGAGTTTGGAAATTTCAGCAAGTACACTTCTTTGGAAAAAGGTGTGCACCTCTCTTGGGTGCTCGATTTCTAGGGTTTAATCACCCTCTTGTGTGCTAGGTCTTTCTTGGTGGTGAAGGTCTTTCTCTTGAAGAATATAGAAAAGGATTTGGCTGGGTTTTCTTCCCTTGTTGAGAAGGGTCTCCCAGGATACTTCTTGTGTTCTTATGCATGGTGTTTCTTCTTGTGATATTGGTTGCTGCAACATTCTTGTTTATGGTTAAGACAAATGAAAATTGAAATGAACTACATGCCTAACCTATCATATTGAAAAATCAACATGGTATCAGAGCATAGGTATTGAAGATCCCATTGAACAATCATTTTCCATCTCATTCTCTCACTCATCTGCAGAAACCATACGACCCTCTTAGGGTTTCCAGAAAATCCGTATGACCTCCTCTTTTGAGAGATTTCACTACTCAAAACTTGGACGCTTGGAATAAAAATGACATAGAAGGGTACAGCCTTCCTCAGCACACCTCCAGCAAGTATCAGATCAAATTTCGAAGCATTTAGAATTTTTGTCCAGGCTTATTGTTGGTAGTCATAAGCCCAACAAAACCTAAAATTGATATCCTAGCCTAGTCATTAGGTTTTCTAGCCTATTTGACAAGGGTTTGTGAAGATGAGTGAAATGATGATGGAAATCAAGCTCAATACAAGACTCCAAAGTAATGAAGACATCAAAATCACATCACTCTCAGGTATGGTTCCTATCAATGATAATACTTGGCTCATTGATAGTGGTGCCTCGAGGCACATGACCAATATTAGAAATCATCTAACACACTTCGTTGAGAAAGAGACACATCTACATGTTGTTCTTGAAGATGATGAAAAATATAATGTAAGAGGAGTTGGAAATTATACCTTCCAACTAGATTCAGATATGCAGCTTAAACTAGAAAAAGTTATATATTTACTTGGAATGAAGAGAAACCTTGTCTCTATTTCGGCCTTGGAAGACAAAGGTTACAAAATTACTTTCTCAGAAGGAAGATTCCTTGCATGGCACAAAGACTATCGTATAAGCTCTTCCAAAGTAATTGGTGTCAGAGAAAACAGCTTGTACAAGTTGACCATCAAACCAGTTCAAGCCTTACTACATGACACTATCAACTTAAGTGAGTTATGGCATAGAAGACTTGTTCACATTCATTATAGATCTCTTCCAGCTCTAGGGAAACTAGTAACAGGTCTACCAAAGATCCAGATCCAGCATAAAGGTGTTTGCAAAGGTTGTGCCCTTGGAAAAAATGTTGAAGGATCCTTTCCTAGCAATGAAAAAAGATCCAAGGAAATCTTGGACATGATACATTCAGATGTATGTGGGCCAATGACCATTGCATCCTTAAATGGGTACTTGTACTATGTACTCTTCATAGATGATTACTCAAGGAAAACTTGGATTTACTTTCTGAAGAACAAGGATGGAGTCCTTGCCAAGTTTCAAGAATTCAAAGCTCAGGTTGAAAACCAAACTGGAAGAAAAATCAAAGTATTGAGATCATACAATGGAGGAGAATACACCTCAAAATAATTTAACAGTTTTTGTATTGAAGCAGGAATCAAGAAGGAGTTCACGGTTCCTTACAATCCTCAACAAAATGGGGTTGTTGAAAGGAAAAACGGAACCATCATTGAGGAAACTAAAGCAATGATACATGATCGGAGTCTACCTATGACTCTATGGGCAGAATCATGTATGACACAATATATGTTCAAAACCGTAGTCCTCATCAGATCCTAAAGAACATTACTCTAGAAGAAGCATTCACCAAAGTGAAGCCTGATATCGGACACTTCAAAATATTTGGATGTCCAGTGTACCTTAATGTACCCAAAGAAAAGAGATACAAACTAGAACATTCAGGAATAAAGGGTACATTTGTAGGATACAGTGAATCCTCAAAATCATATCGAATCTATATCCTAGGTCAGAGACAAATTGAAGTAAGAAGAGATGTTACTTTTGAAGAAGAAGTAGCCTTCCAGAAATCCAGAGAAGCTCAAATGGAAATTTATAGTGAAACAATACCTCCTCCTCCTCCTTCAACAGTTCAGAGGGAGACATATATTATTCCAAATGAGCCAACAGCTCCAATTGACCCAGTTTCTCCAACAGATTCAATTTCCCCAAGAAACATACCCAGAGACATCACAGTTGGACATAAAAGACTTGCTTGGGCTTGAAAAAATTTAGAAGAAGAAGAAGGGCATAAATCCCCACAATGAGCAACCAGAGAAATCAAGAGACCTAAGATATTCTCAAGCTACCTTTCAGCCATGACCCACATTATTGATTCAGAGCCAACTTGTCATGGAGAAGCTTCAGGAGAACAAGTATGGCAAGATGCCATGACTGAAGAATATCAATCTATACTAAATAATGATGTATGGGATGTTGTCCCAAGACCAGAGGGAAAGTCCTTAGTGACTTCCAAATGGATTTACAAAATCAAAAATGTTGTTGATGGAAGCATTGAAAAATACAAATTTAGAGGGTTTTAATAAATAGAGGGAGTCGACTATGACAAGACTTTTGCACCAGTAGCCAAATATACCTCCATATGTTCTATCATTGCACTAGCTTATTCCATGGGTTGGAAGCTACATCAGATGGATGTAAAGACATCTTTTCTCAATGGTGAAATTGAGGAAGAAGTTTACATTGAGCAGCCAGAAGGTTTCGTTACACACAATGAAAAATCTTATGTATGCAGATTGAAGAAATCCCTTTATGGTATAAAACAAGAACCACGTTCTTGGTACGAGAAAATGGATGGATTCCTGGTGAGTTTGGGTTTCAACAAAAGTGCAGTTGACCCAAAATTATATTATCACATTGATGGCAATGAGTGTTTGATTTTAGTCCTATATGTGGATGATATTTTCATCACCGATTCAGAGAGACTCATTGTTGAATGCAAACAAGCATTAACTGCCAAATTTGAAATGAAGGATTTGGGCCAAATGAATTATTTCTTGGGACTAGAAGTATGGCAAAGATCATATGAGATTTTCCTAAGTCAAGGAAAATATACTATGGAGATACTGAAAAAGTTCAAAATGACAGATTGTAAATCCATGCCTACTCCAATGGTAATGGATTTAAAGAAGATGAATGACATTGATTCAGGAAACGTAGATCCACATTTATATCGACAAATTATTTGATCTTTGATGTATTTGGTTAACACCAGACCAAACATTTTCTATGCAGTGAATGTGCTTAGCCAATTTATGAGTCAACCAAAACATACACACTGGATAGCTACAAAACATGTATTGAGATACTTACAAGGTACAATTGGTTATGGCCTGAGATATGCAGCTAATGTGGACTTAAGCTTGGAAGGATATGTCGATGTAGACTGGGCAGGAAGTGCAGTAGACAGAAAAAGTACCTCAGGTTGCCGCTTCACCTTAGGATCAGCGATGGTTTCCTGGTGTAGAAAGAAACAAAGCTCTATAGCTTTAAGTACAACAGAGGAAGAATACATTGCACTAAGTGTGGAAGTTCGTGAAGTAGTATGGCTTCATAAACTATTGAATGAATTGTTCAATCATGAGATGCATCCAAATATTATTCATTGTGACAAACAGGGCTGTGTAAACCTCTCTGAGAACCCAGTGTTTCATGAAAAATTGAAACACATTGAAATCAAGTATCATTATATCAGAGACATGGTACAAAGAAAGACAGTACATGTGCAATATCTTTCTACTCATGAACAGATTGCATATATCTTCACTGAACCACTTGCCAAGACAAAGTTTGAGTCTTTTCGTGAGAGACTTGGCTCGGTGGAAAATACCTCCCTAGTTGAGAGGGAGTGTTGATGATTGTAGCTATGTGAGACATTCTCCAGCTTACAAACCTGTGAGGTGTGGATCATTGCAGCTATTTGAATTCTTTCTCTCAGCTTACAAACCTGAGAGAAAGCCCCTAAGAAGGGTGTGTGGTTCTTGCCTGAGACAGAGTTGGGAACTTAGAGATGACCTCCTGCATTCAGAGAGTTGAGAAGAACTCCATATGATTATCCATTGGGAAAGGCGATCTATTGAGTTAGGACGTGCATGTGGCTGAGCACAAGGTGAACGTGTGAAATCCCAAAGTGTTGGGTGCATCGTCATGAGAATAGAAATGAAGATGATGTATTAGCCTCCTCTGAGAAACAGAGTTGACGAGAAGAATCCAGATGATTCTTCTGTGTAAGGCAGTGGGAAAGAAGATCTATAGAGTGGACGTTCTTGTGGACGAGCACAGGTGAACGTGTGAAGATCTGGTTCTTCTGTGTAATGTAGTGAATCAAAGCTATGACATCCCTATGGATGTGCCCCTAGTGGATGAGAACTAGTGGGTGTATCATATCCTTTTCTATATATTGTTCAAGATTCAAACCTACCTGTAACCCTAATTGTTATGTAAATGGTACAGGTCATCCCTACCTTAATGTGTTTAATAATAAATGTAAAAAATAATKAATCTGGATAAAATTAATTATAATAATAATAATTGTAATAATTATAATATGTCTTAGAGAGGTTGGCCCTGTTGAGCCAATAGACACTTCAGTTGATAGGACAAGTCTAATATAAGTAAAGGGAAATTATCCATTGTGAAATCACATCTTTCTTGTGAGTTTGGAAATTTCAGCAAGTACACTTCTTTGGAAAAAGGTGTGCACATCTCTTTGGTGCTAGAGCTCTAGAGTTTAAGCACCCTCTTGTGTGTCAGGTCTTTCATGGTGGTGAAGGAATTTCTCTTGAAGAATATAGCAAAGGATTTGGTTGGGTTTTCTTCCCTTGTTGAGAAGGGTTTCCCAGGATACTTCTTATGTTCTTGTGCATGGTGTTTCTTCTTTTGATCTTGGTTGCTGCAACATTCTTGTTTATGGTTAAGACAAATGCAAATTGAAATGAATTACATGCTTAACCTATCATATCGAAAAATAAACAAGATCTCCCTTCCCCGCTCTTGTTGAGTGCCCCCACAAACATGTTTCACCTCGAAGGAGCTCTACCCAATAGCTCGAAGTGAAAATGAAATGAGGAACCCCTCCTTTTTTTTAATTATATTAGAAATACACAAAGAGTTCAATGTAACATTTCATTTAGAATCCTTTCTTTTTATGTAGCATAACAATTGTGTTGAATGTGCTCTGATTGTAGTGACAGTAATGCAAAATATGCATCACCATGTCATCATATTAACATTGTATAATACAACACTCATTGAATTATTAATATTAATTATTAATTGTTTTTTTGTTTGTTTGTTAATTTGTGCGGAACCTGTTGGCTACGTGATTAACCTGTGGCTTGAGAAACCGCGACTCAGGGGCATCTAAGCCATCAAAATCACCCGGGGATCGCACCCGGCCTGAGCCACACCAACCCTTAACATGGTTGGATTTTTTGTCCCCGTAGGTTTCGAACCGGTGACTTTAACAACACGGAGTGGCTTAAAAACACACTCCGTCACCGACTGTCCTACACCTCGGGGACAATATTAATTNACTTCTTATGTTCTTGTGCATGGTGTTTCTTCTTTTGATCTTGGTTGCTGCAACATTCTTGTTTATGGTTAAGACAAATGCAAATTGAAATGAATTACATGCTTAACCTATCATATCGAAAAATAAACAAGATCTCACTTCCCCGCTCTTGTTGAGTGCCCCCACAAACACGTTCACCTCGAAGGAGCTCTACCCAATAGCTTGAAGTGAAAATGAAATGAGGAACCCCTCCTTTTTTTTAATTATATTAGAAATACACGAAGAGTTCAATGCAACATTTCATTTAGAATCCTTTCTTTTTATGTAGCATAACAATTGTGTTGAATGTGCTCTGATTGTAGTGACAGTAATGCAAAATATGCATCACCATGTCATCATATTAACATTGTATAATACAACACTCATTGAATTATTAATATTAATTATTAATTGTTTTTTTTTTGTTTGTTAATTTGTGTGGGACCTGTTGGCTACATGATTAACCTGTGGCTTGAGAAACTGCGACTCAGGGGCATCTAAGCCGTCAAAATCACCCGGGGATCGCACCCGGCCTGAGCCACACCAACCCTTAACATGGTTGGATTTTTTGTCCCCGCAGGTTTCGAACCAGTGACTTTAACAACACGGAGTGGCTTAACAACACACTCTGTCACCGACTGTCCTACACCTCGGGGACAATATTAATTATTAATTGTTATTATTATAATTATTTATTATTAATTATACCTAAAATTTTATAATTATTACTATAATAAAAACAATTATTATTATTCTACTATAATGATTATTATAATTCATTTGATAATTATTATTATTATATAGATATTATAATTAAAAATGAATTAATATTTGTTAATCTAATTTATTTTCCTTTTCCCTATTCCATCTCGCATTTATTTTTCAACGATATTTATTTCATTTTAAATTGTTCACACCATGTGCATGTACTTCATATATTGATAATATACACTTGGTTCATGACCCCATGCTCTAAAATCAAAAAATTAACTCACAACCAACTAAATTCTTCACTCAAGGATGAAAATAATCTTGTAGTCAAGTTAGGATTGTGGGGATAGGCATCCAAATAATTTGCCACAATCATTTCCATTGATACATAGTTGTTGTCCCTTGGGGTGATTTGAAATCCTTTTGACCAGATGTGGTCAAGGTCAGTTTAGCAATGAGATGTGCTCATGAGTGTCAATGTTGAAGTTAGGGGTAGTAGTTTAATAAATCCAACCCAACTCTTTTAACCTACAGTTCAACCCCTTGATTGTTGTAGGCCTAACCCCTTGCACACATTTGTGAAGAGGTGGTCCTAGTGGCCAATCATAAGTTCCTACCAAGTGGCTTTCATGTGATCAAGGAGGCACCTGAAACATATAGATGTTGGCCACTAGGAGTTTCCCCTAGTGCCCCTCACTATATTTGTCTTTATCATAACTTCACTCACTCATTCAATGGACTTCATCCCATTTGTTGAAGTGATTGGAAGACCTAGTTACTATACATCATTTGAGAGGAAGGTCATTAATTAGAGTCTTAGGATAGTGTCTTTCTTTTTTCAAAACCCTAGGATGAAAAATTTTACTTCAAAGATTTATATTGTTGTGCTTTATTTTTATTAAAACACTTATAAAACATTTGTTGCACCACTTGAGCACATGGTTTCAATTTAGGCACATTTTTCTTTGAAGTATTTTTTTTTCACGACACCAATCCTTTGACCTACTTCTTCACCATTATAATAAATCCATAAGTCTTAATAGATATAAACCTTAATCCATATGATCATAAACCCCTATCACACTTAATCCCTAACCCATATCATCCCCACCATAACACCTAGAAACCTTAACCCATATGATCCCTAGCCAATATAAACCCTAAACCACATAACCCATAATTCCCTCCCCTAACTATTGTAAACACTAAATGATGACCCCTAGAAACCTTAACCCATATGATCCCTAGCCAATATAAACTCTAAACCACATAACCCATAATTCCCTCCCCTAACTATTTTAAACAATAAATTATTACCCCTGTAACCTAAACCTTGTAATAATGAACCAAAATAACCATTATATTCCCCAACAAGTAATTTGTATAAATCTCAAACCCTATCACCCTTAGCCTCAACTCAACCTTTAACCGATATGATCCCTAGACAATATAAACCTTAAACCACATAACCCATAATTCCCTCCCCTAACTATTGTAAATGCTAAATGATGACCCATATGACCTAACCCTTATAATAATGAACCCCAATAACCATTATATCCCCCAACAAGTAAACTATATAAATATCTAACCCTATCACAATTAGCATCAACTCACTCCATGCCCCTAACTCGAAACTAGTTAAACCCCTACAACTTTAAACTCCATTACCCTAAAACCTTGCCCCATAACTCCCAACCCTGAACACTTATAATTGTCAACCTTTATAGCCCTTAACTCCTAATAACCAATATCATTCCTAACTCTCACTACCCTTAAACCCTACTCACTAACATGCAACCATGATCATTTACAATTATTAATCCACATAATTCCTAACTCCTTACCCCTATCACCCATAACCTATATCATGTATAACCCCTAACCACTATAACCCTTATCTAGTCACACTTTTTATGTATAACCCTTTAACCCTAAGATGCCTTGGAAATATCCCCATGAAACCCCAACTACTATCTCCTATCCGCAGACTCATATAATACCTAACACACACACACACACACACAACCCTTATCAAAGATTAACCCCGAAGAAATCTAACCTCTAACCTTTAAAACTCATATTATATATAAGAATTAAACCCTAATTACACTATTATAGTACAAGGTTGTAGTGTTGCTATAGCCCTCAAACCTTCTAGTTGTTTTTTTTTCTTAGAGTGCATGTTGACTGTTTGTGTCAAATTTGGATTTATTTATGTCATAACCCCTCACCCTACACTTGTCACCCTTAATCCCTATAACCCCTAGTTCCTCATACATATAAACCATTACCATAATTATCCCAATTATGAGCAATCCTTAGACACTGATACGGGGGTATCTCAACTCGTTGTTATCATTATCTTGGTTATGAGAAAACTTCATAGAAACTGATAGGGAGGGATTTCAAGTCATTGCCTCATAGAAATTGATAGGGGGGGATCTTGATTCATTTTTTTTCTATCGCCCCTAACACCAACACCTAAACAATAAACCTTAACACTTATGAAACCTAACCTCCATAATTCCTAACCATAAACCTTCACCGTGACTATCAATGTTATAACTCATAGTTACAACTATCACCCAAAACTCATAACTTCGTCACCCTTAAAACCTATCCCCTAGTGTTCCCCCTAACACCTATAATCCCTCAACTGTAACCTTGATCCCCTCTAGCTGATAAACCTTAATGTCTAATCCCTAACACCCCCAACCTATTTAACCCTTAACACCTATAAGCCCTAACCTAGCAATGTCCCTCAATCCTTATAACCCTAAGAACTCGACACTATGAACATTCACCCATATAATAACTCCATTTTATTATTTTAATTAGCTAGTTTTCAATATT
>JASDQU010204425.1:0-12624 GCA_032191745.1 Picea mariana
GGGAAAAGACATGAGGATCTCGATGATCAGGAAAAGAACTTCATCGATTTCGAATATGGACTTGACTGGACTCTCGGGATGGCCGACTTATGGAAGTTAAGAGACAAACTGCAGAAAGGTTGACTCAGGTTGGGTAAAAATTCCATTGGACAAAAGCACAAAATATGATCAGACTCAGGCAACATGACATTGACATAAGTTTGTGATGCAGGAGGCAACACAAACTCTTCATAAGTTTGGAAGAGTAACCAAATGGAGGAGGACACAACTCTATGTAGCGAGAAAAAATTCCTAAGTTCATACTAGATCCCAATGCTTGAAGAACAAATGAAAGGATGTGCTTTGTCCAAGGGTGACTCTCTTTGCTGCCAAAAAAAGAATGTATATTTCCCGTCCCCTCTTTTTGGAATATTTTTTTTTTTTTGTCTTTTTCAATTTTTTAAGAGCTGAATAAAATAATCCTATGTTACAAAGGAGGAACGAGTGTCGCAAGAAATCATACTAGTTCCAAGAACATGGAACATACTAATGCTCAGGGAAAGGAGACATGTGCAGGAAAAGGACACTTGGGGAAAATTCCCCCATGGGTCAAGGTATCAGGTCACAGAGGAAAGAAGTGCTACAAGGCTTTCGTATAAGGAATGCTTCAAAGGTTCATTTGAGAGCAATATGGAGCCGACATTATGCCAAAGATGCAAAGTTTGAGACCCACAAATGTGATTAAGCAAGACAAAATGAGACCCCTTCTATGTAATTTTTATGAGCCCAGAGAAGGTAAGCTCGGTAGTTTTTTCACGTTTAGAGAGTCTGAAAAAATGCAAAAGAAGAATCCAAGGAGTACCTTTTTCAAAGATAGTTTAGTCGGTTCAAAAAAGTGGTAAACTTGCGCCGAAAAGACGTCTATTCAAAACCATTTTAACGAGTGTGACACAGACAAGATCACTCGACAATCTTTTCAATTTCAAGGAGTCTGAAAAGATCTTAACTATGGACTCACAGCCTTTTTCTGAGTTTAGTCTCCTTAGCCCAAAAAAGTATAAAATTAACCAGGGAGAACTCTCCCGACGAGATGAATCTCTCGAGGCGTACCTTTTTCCGCTATAATGTACAGGATGAAAAAAGGGTTAAACTCATGCCAGTAGATGTTCTTTTGGACCAATTTAACGAGTGTAAAGGAATAAGGTCACTCGACGATCTTTTCAATTTTAGGGAGTCTAAAAAGAGCTTAACTATGGACTCCAGGGGGGTTCCTTTTTCGTAAGTAATCTCTAAGGCTGGAAAAAGGTGATAACCAAAACCAAGGAGAATGTTAATTTTTCAAAGATTTAGTCCCTCAGGCCCGAAAAAGGGTTAAACTTACTCCTGAGAATACTCTTCTAGAGAACCAAAGTTCTTAGAGCATACCTTTATTCGTGAAATTAGCCATACGAACTGAAAAAGGAGTAAACTACCACTGGACATATGTGCCTTCAAATTTGAGTTTGGCGATCGTGAAGGACAACAAGATCGCTCATAAATATTTTCATTTTTAGAGAGTCTGAAAAGGGATTAAAGAAGACTCCAGGGGGATACTTTTCTCAGTTAATCCAGATGAGATCGAAAAGAATAAATACAGTCTCATTGGATGTTGCTTTTGAATTTCCAAGCAAGATTGAAAGACAACAAAGCATGCTCATTAGGGAGTCCCGAGGGTAAGGCCTAGAATGATGGTGTATCAAACAAATGTGGCTTTATCTCGTAATCATGACAGGACTAACAAGGAATCCCAAGCCTATAGTCATAACTGACAGCATGGACACCAAAATGCAACAAGGATCTACCTAGGGCATCCATGTAAAGCTAGGCTCTACCACCTAATTACGACACTTATAGAGAAATAATGAAGGTTCCCTATCACACTTCATGGGGTTGATCCTATGGAAAAGTGAAAAAAGACAAAAATATGCAGAAAGTGGGAATGAAATCCTAACTTATATGCAAAAAGTTCAAAAAATAATCTTTACCAAAGGATACCAAAAAGTGACCCATCCCAAAAAATTACCAAACCAAAAGGAAAAGAGTTCTGGAACGTCCAATAAGAAAATCATAAACGAAATCAAGTGATCACCAAGCCAGGAAAAATGACAAAGGGGATCAAAAAAGGGGCAAAAAGGGACAAAAAAGTCTATAAATAGAAGTTAACTCATTTTGACCATTGCAATTTGAAAATCGACCAAAAGGTGAAAAGACCCCTTTGTTAAAAGAGTAGATTCCGGGAGCTTCTGTGGACGAAACGACCTTTCGCTTGGACCAAGTAAGTACAAATCCCTCCCTCTTTCATGTCAATTCATTTTTTATGATTTTATTTCATGTTTTGAGGGGGCACACTCTTGTAAAAAGAGAGGCACTGCATGTATGCGGGTTGTCCAAGGCCAACCCGCATATGTACTTGGGAAGGAAACCACCAGCCCACATACATACGTGACTGTGTACGAAACAACCCACGTACGCCTTTTCAATATTTTAAGAAATAAAATACAAGCATTAACTCTCCTTCCTTTTTCCATGAAACATCATGTATTTTCACTGGAGGGAGAGGGAGCACGCGGAAATTGATGTTTTGTTCGAAGAGGACCCTATAGCCTTCACTGCACTAAAACAGTGTGGGCTATGGAAGTTCTTCCAATTTCTGTTCATGATGGCACAACCTAGGCTGCTCAATGCTCTTGTGGAGTATTGGCATCCTGATATAGAGGCCTTTATGCTAGAGGATCAATCACTGACCCCAACTATAGAGGATATCTACTTCTTAACTGGCCTCTTGAGGAGAGGGGAACCAGTTAACCTGAGGACATTTCCCCCTGGGCCTTTCAACATCGAGGATTATATTCAAATGTACTATGAGGCTGAAACTGAGAAGGTAGGTTTTCAGGTGCCAATCCACAAGATTACTAGCCTATATCTGCGTGTGATATTACTCTTGATCAGGTGGATTACTGGATCCACATCCCTTCACCAGGCCTCCCAAGAACACATGCATTGTGCCATTCAGTGTTTGGAGGCCAAAATTTTTGACTGGAGTACGACCATGTTGATGTGAATGAAGAGGCATCTCATAAAGTGTCAACATCGTACTAACAAGAACTTTGGGTTCAGTACCATTTTGTACTCCTTTGTCTTCAAGAGTGTTGGCCATTGGTTATGGAAGCAAGAAAATATCAAGGAAGAAAAGGTAAAAAGAGAACTACGCGGAATACACAATAACTATTACTAGGTCAAAGTGAGCAGAAGAGAAGAAAAGACAGAGCGAAGTGAGAGAAATAAATTTGTTGGACGAGGAGATCGAGGATGAAATATCAACAAGGAAGATAGATCATGGACAACTTAGCAAGTGGAAAAATCCACTGTTGGATGCTTCAGAGCACCGTGCGAGAAGGAAGGAAAGACAGGCTGGCGAAGCCCTGAAAGCACGGGTCAAGTTAACTTAGGGTTTTAGATACCTAAGGTTTTGGTATCTAGGTTTTTGACACTTAGGTTTCGGCCTAAGGCTGTCAGTGAGTTATTGTAATATATAAATAAAGGTCAAGAGGAACTGGGATGGGTGAGATGAGATTATGTTATGAGGAGAGATTGTTATTGAGAAAGAAACCTTGTATTGTTAGAGCAGTCTGTATTGTAAGATCTTCAGCTGGGTGCAAAGATCACCCTACAAATGGGTGCGTAGGGAGGGGAGAGAAAGAGAGAGAGAAGGAGAAGAATATCTTCTAGCTAAGAGTGCAGACAAGAACTATATGCTTCATCTTAATATATTATAAATCACAGTTCCGTGGACGTATCCCTAGAGAGAGGGTGAACCACGTACATCTTGTGTTGTGTGTGATTGATGCTCTGTTCTTTGTCCTTTGGTATCTTGTTATTGCATTAATGTGTTAGATCTGATTGATAGTTGTGCAGAGTAGAGATAAGCTGGTAAATGATATATAAATGTTGTGTTGTTCTTGTAGTCGATCCACTTGATATTCCCTTTGTTGTAGACATCTTTGTCCTGCAACCCCCTCATAAATGCTTTGGGTGAGACTGCATCGGCCTCGCAGGTGTTTCTGAAAGGGCTAGTAGTTAGGGCTTGTTGGTGCACTCTTGGAGTTGAAAATTGGGTCTGCGCCTGTGCCAACAAATGGTTCTGTTGTCGGGACATGAATCTTCTTGAGGGAATGTCAAGGTGGTTTCCATCAAAGACAGAGATTCATAAGTGGATAGAAGATCGAGGAAAGGACTTTGTTGAAGCCCAGAACAAGAACCCTAATCTTAGTGCAGAGGATTAGTTAGGAAGATATATATTTACCAATATACATGTGATTTTCTTCAGAGGAATCCATCAGGAGCTATATGAGTGGTTAGCTAGGTTAGCAGATACCTAGTTTGAGATCAGATCTAGACCTCCTATGGTTTGGACTTCAACGTTGATCAAGAAGGTCAAGAGAGTTGATAATGTCATTTCAAGAGCAGTAGATCACTGGTTTGATAGCACCATTGGAGGGTACATCACTGAGTTTGTTGTTGACAGAGTAGAGTCATATAGCCAAGACGAGAGATATCTCTTTAATGGACCTAGAGGAAAAATTTTACACTTTCTAAAGTTGAGAATCAAGATGCTATTACATGAGAAGAACATATTGAAGATACAGTAGTTGGTCGGATTCGAAAAGGCTAATGTTTAAGAATTTGAACACCGACAACGACACAAAATTTGGACATACGTGCAATGGGAACGTGTTTAGAGAAGTTCATCTTGCGAACTAGTTTAAGAAAAAATATGGGGACGAGGGTTTTTATAGTGGAGAAGAGGCAGATCTGACGGACAAAGAACATCCAGAACCCGCTAGGGCAGAGGAAGGGAAAGCTGAAGAACCTCGCAAGGAAGAGCCAGAAACTTTAGGAATTGTGCAGACTGTTGAAGTAAGTACTATCACTCCTCATGTTGTTTCAACAGTGGTAAGCAATCAAAATAGCCAGATTCACCAGAGTCCTCAGAGTACTATTACTAGTAGTTCAACATATACTCAGACAGGAAACCTAGGGAACATAGGAAGTTCTATGGAAGATGAGATGAGGCTCCTTATCTTTAGGGGAGATGGGTCTGAAGATCCTGATCAACACTAGTTCCTATGTGAATCCATATGGAATATTAAGAATGTCACCGATGAAGCTTTTAAAAGAATGCAGTTTAGCACTACTCTAAGAGATCATGCACTGATTTAGTACATGAAGCTTGTCCAAGGACTTGCACAACCTAAGACATTGAATGAGATCAAGAATGTGTTGATCGCAGAGTTCAAGAAACCAAAATCAGAGTCACAATGTATTACAGAGATGAAAGAGATCAAGAAGAAGGTAGTTGAACCTGTTTGGGAATTCGATTAGAGGTTCAAGACCTTAACAGGCCAGTTGAATTTTCAAATTCCAGATGAGAAGAACAAGGAATGGTTCATTGTTTCCCTTTTACCACACATCAGAGTCCCTCGGATGCGACAGAACATTTCTTCGTAGTCAGAGGCATTGGATATCACCATAAAGTTATAATCAGCCCCTATGGGAGAATCCAACTCAGGTATGAGTCAAATCTTGAGTCAGCTAACTAGTTTGTCTCTGCAGGTCGAAGATATGAAGAAAGACAAGGGAAAAGATAAAAGAGAAGACATAAGGTGTGCCAGATGCAAATCAAAAGGTCATGACAAGGAGAATTGTCCCCTATTCCATGAACATTTGGCCTCCGAAGCTCCAAGACCCTTGTAGCAAGTCACCCTACCCTGGTGTGAGGTATGCAGAAATAGACATTGCCCAGGTGTGTGCTATTACATGAAAAAATACGTTCAGACACCCAGAAATTTGTTTTTCACGTTCTGTAATTCTGTGGGGCATGATGATAGGGATTGTAGGGCTTATGACCTCATGCATGAAAGGTCGAGGGACATATTCAAAATTCAAGGAAAAGTACAACAAGAAGGAAACACTATGCAGTATAACTCTCCAGAAAGAGGAAACTTCAACCCTCGCAGTGGATTCATAGGAAGAGGACGAGGAGGAGGTATGGGTTGAGGTCGAGGATAGATTATCTATTACAACTGTACGCAACCAGGACACTTAGCAAGGGACTGTCATAACCCTTGTACTACTTTCAACTACTACAATTCATTCAAACATGTTATAAAATATTGTTCTGTGCTTCTAGCTAAGCTTCAGGAGAGATGAGGACCTCAGTAGAACCCGCAAGTGAAACTAATATATGTTGAACCTCACGGAGAGGACCCTAGAGTCATTGTTATCACTAGAGGAGGTGTTGTTACAGGAGAAGATAGAATGACCCAAGGGAAGATTACAAAATAATCAGGAGTCAAGAAAGCTGCATAGAAGACCCAAACTTTTGATGCAAAGAAAGAAAGACAAATGTTTGAGGAGGCAAGAAAATAATTTAGGGGAGACCAAGGTTCTTCATAAAAAACACGACCATAATTAAGAGAATATAGAATGCCTCTCGCATCGATCAGTCTGCTTTGCCAAAATAAGGAAAAGAAGTAAGCAGGCACATCGAATTTTTTTATACTTGTATTAAGTTGATTTAGGATGAAAGCATTGTCCAAGAGCTACAAAATCTAATTAGACAGTATGAGATAGGAAAGATATACCCCTTACTGAATAGGTCAATACACAAAGTCTCTAAAAGGAGAAGTACGAATAAGGAATTACACTTGAATGCTCAAATTGGAGAGTATGATATAGACTATGTGGTCCTCGACTTAGGGTCGGAGGTCAATGTCATGGTGAAGAAGACATGGGCATTGATGGGAAAACCTAAGTTGATCTATTCCCCTATCAGGATCAGGATGGCTAATAAGCAAGTTGTAAGCCCCTTTGGAAGATTGGAACATGTCCCTGTGGACATCGACGGAGTTAGAACGTTTGCAGACTTCGAGGTAATTGAGATAGTTGATGATAGTTGTCCTTACCCTATGCTGTTAGGAATTGAATGGGATTTAAATAATTCCACTATGGTCAATTTAAAGAAAATATGAATGACGTTTGAAGGATATGGCCTTAGGGTCATTGCACCTTTAGATCCCGATGAATTTCAGAGATATACAGAACCAATAAGGGAAGAAGACCGCGCATATAAACAGGAAAACATATACAAACTAACAACCAGACAACAAGATTACATTAACCCTATGGACAATGGAAACCTAAGCTGGCGAAGTGACAACACATTTTCACCAGATTCAGAAGAAGCACTGGAGAACTGGCAGAATAAAATGTATGAAGTATCTACAAGAATATGTGCTAGATTAACCAGATAAGTTCGTTAGATCGGCACCACAGTAAGTAACTTACCCACCTTTGATGGTCTAAATTCTTTAGAAACCTTATTTTCAGACTTTGAAAAAAGTGTACCAATGCAACAACGCTTGTTGGAAATGGATGAGGCTTTGAAAGAAACACCAACAAGATGGTGGGGGACACACAAAAACAACATTATAGACTGGGTACAATGTCGTACTTTGATGACACTACAGTTCTCAGTGCAAGTAGAAGGTTGCGACGTTAGGTACACAGATCGAAGCTATCAGAAAGACCATGTGCGAAGTTGCGAGGAATCTTGGAGCAACATTCCTCAAGATCAGTGGGTGAACAAATTCATTAACACGCTAGACACAACCCCTATTAACCGGTACCTTCAAGTAGAACTGCGCCTCATCACTGCAGATTGGGAAGGTATGACTCAGAAGTTTGTAGCTACCTTCTTATTTGAAATTCAATATCCTACTATAGATAAAGCATTACAGATTGTAAGACAAAAAGTATTTGAGGAGGCATCTAGCCTCCCTTTGGAACAAGAAGAGGATGAATGGACTGCACCTCTCCAAAAACCGCAAGGTTGTTACAACATCAACGCTGATGAAGACGATGCTCTTAGGAAGGTGAACATCACCGAAACAAAAGGCCAAAGAGACATAGAAGGACCAGGAGTTGAGCTACCTTTCATTGGATAGTCGATTAAGATCAATAAATTCAATATTGGAACAGAACAAATACCGAATCTTGCAAATGTTGGAGATTATTGGGATGTTGCTACTATTGAAAAAATCACAGAGTTATTGCATGAATATCAAGACTTTCTTCCAACCAAGTTCATTGATATGAAGGGAATTAAGGGGCCTATGGGAGAGATGAGGATCCCTTTGAACCATATGCAAGACCAGTCAAAAAAATATCCTACAGATTGAACCCTAAATATAAGGAGAAAGTGAAGATTGAGCTTGACAGAATGCTAGAAGCAGGAATCATAGAACTTGTTGAAGAGTCAGAGTGGATCAGCCCTATGGTAGTACAAGACAAGAAGACAAGAGAGATTAGGATATGTGTGGATCTCAGAAAGCTGAATGATGCTTGTTTGCATGACCCATTCCCTACCCCATTTACTGATGAAGTGCTGGATAATGTAGGAGGCCATGAGGTATATTCTTTTACAGATGGATTTTCAAGATACCATCAGATCAAGATTGCCAAGGAAGATCGCCATAAAACCACATTTGAAACAGAATGGGGATTCTATTAGTATACAATGATTCCATTTGGATTGAAGAATTCCCCAACCATCTTTTCCAGGGTGGTGTTCGAAGCATTCAAAGAGTTTTTACATAAATTTATA
The DNA here is from genome assembly GCA_032191745.1 of Picea mariana. Classification (NCBI taxonomy): domain Eukaryota; kingdom Viridiplantae; phylum Streptophyta; class Pinopsida; order Pinales; family Pinaceae; genus Picea; species Picea mariana. The sequence goes on from JASDQU010204425.1 coordinate 8,684, forward strand.
GAAGCATACTTTGATGATTAGACTGTTTTTAGTTTATTGAAAAATCATATTGAATGTCTAAGGCTAATGTTGGAAAAATGCAGGCAGTGTCAGATTTCCTTAAACCTAAAGAAGTACATATTCTTCTCACCCTTTGGATTGTTGTTAGGTCATATTGTATGCAAAAAGGGATTGTTGGTAGATCCATCCAAAATTTCCATTATAGTTGATCTACCCCCTCCTACTTCAGTCAAACAACTGCGCACTACGCTGGGACATACTGGATACTACAGGAAGTTCATTAAAGGCTAGGCACATATTACAACACCCATGGAGAAACTTCTGAAGAAAGACTATAAGTTTCACTGGAGAGAATAATTCCAACAAAGCTTCAACACAATGAAACATAAAATGGTTACTACACCTATTCTGGTTTTTCCAGATTGGAGCAAGGAATTCCACGTACATGTCGATGCATCTTCCATTACATTGGGATCTGTGTTAGCACAACCGAGAACATGAGACATCGACCACCCATTAGACTTTGCTGGCAGGAAGCTATCAACAATAGAGATTAATTACACCACCACTGAGAGAGAAGGGTTAGCCATGGTGTATGCGCTACAGAATTTCCGCCACTACTTGTTGGGAGGACACTTTAAAATGTTTACTAACCATTTCACGTTGAAATACCTAGTCAACAAGCCAATGTTGGGGGGGAGAATATGCAAATGGATTCTGTTGTTTGAGGAATATGATTTTGAGATCATGGTTAAGCCAAGAAGAATGAACAAAGGTCTTGACCACTTGTCGAGGTTGGAATATGGAGAAGAGTTGACTAGTCTGGAGGACACACTACTAGATGCCCAGTTGCTGGCCATTAGAAATACTAATGATCACTTCGTAGAAATAGTCTATTTCCTATCAACAGGAATGGCACCTAGTGAGTATACAATTCCCCAGAAGAAAAATCTAGTAGTGCGCGCTGCAGACTTTTCAGTTATAGTTGGACAACTATACAAGATGGGACCTGATGCGATATTGAGAAGATGTGTTATGGAAGAAGAGTGACCATTGATCCTTGTCGAAACCCCATGAAGGCATCACAGGAGGACACTATGCAGGGAAGGCAACTACGTAGAAGGTTCTTAGAGTTGGCCTTTGGTGGCCTACCTTACACAGAGATGCCAAGGACTATTACAGATCCTGCGATGTATGCCAAAGAGTTGGGAAACCATCCAAAAGAGATGAAATGATGTTAGCACCATAGCTGACCCTCCAAGCATTCGATAAATGGGCCATTGATTTCGTAGCACCTATAAACCCACCAGGAAAATGCACAGGTGAAAGGTACATAATCATTGCGACAGTATACTTGACCAGATGGGCCAAAGCAAAAGAATTTAAGGACTGTAGTGCAACTACAGTTGCACTCTTCATATTTGATGACATCATAACCAGGTTTGGATGCCCAAAGATCCTTATGAGTGACCAAGGCACACATTTCATTAATAAAACCATTGAAGCCTTAACTGAGGAATTTGCAGTACACCATCAGAAGAGCACGCCTTATCATCCACAAGCAAATGGGATAGTTGAAACATTCAACAAGATCTTGGAGATAACACTAATGAAGATTTGTAGTGTGAACGGGGATGACTGGGATTTAAGAGTACCAACAGTACTATGGGCCTATAGAACCACTTGTAAGAAGCTAACAATGCAAACCCATTTCAAGTTGGTATATGATCTCGAAGCCGTTGTCCCAATGGAGTATTTGGTACCAAGCTTAAGAATTGTTGCCTTTACAGATATGGATGACATTGGCACTATTAGAGAGAGGCTTGCACAATTGGTTGGACTAGAAGAACACAGATTTATTGCAGGATTTCACCAGCAGGTTCAGAAGGAAAGAGAAAAGGCCTATCATGACAGACACATCAAGAAGAAGGCATTCAAGCAAGGTGATTTGGTATTGGTATACGATAGTAAGTTCATGAGGCATCCAGGAAAGTTCATAACACATTGTCTTGGGCCATATGAGGTTGCCTATGTTAAAAAAGGAGAAGCTACATAGTTGAAAACTTTGAATGGAGAATGGAAGAAAGGGTTAGTGAATGGGAGCTGATTGAAGTTGTATTATGACAACCAGCTGCCTGGTAGCTCTCAGTAAAATCATGAGGAGTCATAGGTGAGTGGTGGGGGCCTGTTGGCCCTTAGTTATGGAAGCAAGCGAATATCAAGGAAGAAAAGGTAAAATGTGAACTACGCAGAAGACACAGTAATTGTTATTGGGTCGTAGTGAGCAGAAGAGAAGAAAAGATGGAGAGAAGTAAGAGAAATAAATTCATTGGATGAGGAGATCGAGGATGAAAGATCCGCAAGGAAGATAGATCATGGACAACTCAGTAAGCAGAAAAATCCACCGTTGGATTCTTCAGAGCACCACATGAGAAGGAAGGAAAGATAGGTTGGTGAAGCCCTGAAAACACGGGTCAAGTTAACCTAGGGTTTTAGACACCTAGGGTTTTGGTATCTATGGTTTTGACTCTTAGGTCTTAGCCTAAGGTCGTCGATGAGTTATTGTAATGTATAAATAAAGGTCAAGAGGACCTGGGATGGGTGATATGAGATTATGTTATGAGGAGAGATTGTTATTGAGAGACAAACATTGTATTGTGAGAGAAGTCTATATTGTAAGATCTTCAACTGGGTGCGAAGATCACCCTGTAGTTGGGTGTGCAGGGAGGGGAGAGAAAGAGAGAGAGAAGGAGAAGAAGATTTTCTAGCTAAGAGCCCAGAAAAGAAATGAATGCTTCATATTAATATATTATAAAGAATAGTTATGTGGGCGTAGCCCTAGAGAGAGGGTGAACCATGTAAATCTTGTGTTGTGTGTGATTGATGATATGTTCTTTGTCCTTTGATATCCCATTATTGCACTAATGTGTTAGATCAGATTGATAGTTGTGCAGAGTAGAGATAATCTGGTAAATGATATATAAATGTTGTGTTGTTCTTGTAGTCAATCCACTTGATATCCCCTTGGTTGTAGACATCTTTGTCCTGCAACCCCCTCATAACTGCTTCGGATGAGACTGCATCTGCCTTGCAAGTGTTGTCAAAAGTGCCAATAATTAGGGTTTGTTGGTGCACTCTTGGAGTTGAACCCTGGGTATGCCCCTGTTCCAATAGTGAGGGTGCCCAGTCTCATCCCTAGAGAGATGGTACAGGGGCATGTATCCTACTTCCCAGCAGTGACCAGGTGAGAAGCGTTTCTACCTCAACAGGGTGGAGGGAGGACCATAGAGGCCTTTGATGATAAATTCTTTGACTGGTGGGAAAGATAGATCCTGGTGATCAAGGATTACCCATATGCCAGGATCAACTTCACCAGAAAACCTGGCATGCTTGTGCCTCCCAGTGAGGAGTGAAGCAAGATAGGTAACATACTTTTTTTTAAAGTTTATTTAATTTTTAATTTTTGTATATATCATTTTTATGTGTGTATAGAGTACTGACTTGTGTATCTATTGTATACAGATGTGGGGCCTATGTGACTAGCATACTTCGCTAGGACTCGACAACATCCTCGACTTGAGGTAGGACCAACAGCTGCAAGGGGGCCCCAGCCGGAGAGGTTGATAGAGTTCTTCGACAAGTGGAGCGCAACCTCACTGCGCTCACTAATACTGTACCTATGGCCAAGATTGAGGATCTCACCCCTTCTATGCAACCTCATGTAGTAGGGGTGCCTCGGACTTGGGTCCAGCTATTGTGGCATTTGGCCAACATCGTTGTACACTATGGCAGGGTGAATAGGCCCTGTGCTTAGAGAGCATAGATTGTTGATGTGACGAGGGAAAATTTTGTATATGTATTTTTTGAGGGCATAATCCCATCGATGTATACTAAACACTTTTTGAGGCTTTCACGCCCACCTATGTAATCGTGACACTATT
>JASDQU010204430.1:18000-36223 GCA_032191745.1 Picea mariana
TAAAGATAGAATGGTCGGGGGGGTTCGGAAAGATATGTCCACCATAGATCTAGGTGCAATCATTTGGACCATTGATATATAAATGGATCATAAGTGAGGGCACGGAAAATACATGCGCCGAGAAACTTAGGATAAGTGCATTTCACGGATTTTTCCAAATCTTTTCATGCCTACACCACCAAGGGGTTATTCAAACAACCTTTTAGGTATCCAAATTATGGTGTAACATTTATCATCAAGCTGATTTCATTGCAATAAAGACAATAGCCTATATGCTAACCTAGTTTTCTATGACAATTAACCCAGATTAAACTGTTGGGTTAAGAATTTACATCTACCCTGGGGCTATCTGACCAAGATTAGATAGTCTAGCCAGATTTATTCACTAATCNATGGACCAAGTTACTATTATTGCATGAGGATTTTATTGAAATTCTTTTATGCCCTCTTTTCTTTTTCTTTTTCTGTTCTTTTCTTTCTTTTTTCTTTTATTTTCAAATTATTTGCAGATTGAAAAATCATTTGTCAACAAAACACCAGAGATAGATAATATTCCAGTCACCAGTTGATCCTATAACTTATAGGGTGATAACAACGGCTCCACTTGGGGATGGTACTTTCCCTGTGAAGTGCCAAGAATCTGGGTTCCTGACGTTCTGACAATTTCTCCCTAGTCGCCTTCATTGATTGATTGGTTTAATTCTCAAAAAATGAAAGAACAGTGGTCAGCGGCTTAGGGCCTTCTCTTTGGGCTTCAACCAACTGAATCATGTTATTCACTCAGAAAATTCAGGCGAAAAATAAAAATGGTATGTACAATGGTGAGTGAAAACTCGAGTCTCTACTGGGGTAGTACATAATGCTTCAACATTCTGCCATTTACAGGCCCTCCTGGTAGATCGGTCCCATCAGCGTTGTTTAGCAAGAAAACGTTGTTTCCCCTGAATGCTTGAATCATGAATGGTCCCTTCCATAGACTATCAAATTTTCCATGCTTTCCCTTGTCTTCATTTCTGGCATCCCATCTTAGCACCAAATATCCTAGCTCAAAATCATCTTCCTTGGTTCTTTTGTCAAAAATATTCTTCATGCTTTCTTGGACTACCTGAATCTTGTTGAATACTTCTTCCCTAGATTGTTGTAAATGAATCATCTGGTTGATCCTTCTCTGTGAGTCATTTGGCTTGGCTTGTACGTCCTGAAGCAATTTCATGACAGGGACTCCTAAGGAAGTGGGGAAAACTGCTTCTGTGCCATAGACCAGCTGATATGGTGACATACTGATTGACCTTTTGGTGGTCAGTCTGTCAGCCCATAATGTGAACACCAACTTGTTATGCCACGATTTCTTGTTTTCCTACAATGTCTTATTGATGATGTTTACCAGGGTTTTGTTTGAAGATTTCGCCAGCCCATTCCCCTAAGGGTAGTAAGTTGTGGGATGTCCCAAACCAATGTGATACTGGTTGTAGAAATCTATGACTTTCTTTGATCGAAAGGCAGCTGCATTATCAGTTATAATCTTTCTAGGACATCCAAAACGAGACAAGATATTATTTTCAAGGAATTTGATAATAACAGAATCAGTGGCCTGCCTGCTTGGTACTGCTTCAATCCATTTGGTAAAATAATTTGTGGCAGTGAGAATCCACCTATGCTAGCTTGAAGAAGTGGGGTGTATTTCTCCAATGAAGTCCAATCCCCATTGCTGGAAAGGGGCTTCAACTAAGATCGGTTTCAGGGGTAGAGGGAGAAGTTTCCTTTTTCCTTCAAACAACTAACATTGGTGACATGAAGTCACTGTATGATGCACATTAGCGAATAGAGTGGGCCAATAGAATCCGGTTCTGAAGATTTTGTTGGTCGTGACCTTCCAGTTCAGATGGCCACCACATTCTCCTACATGGAATTCTTGCAACACTTTGTCAGCTTCATCTTTCAATAAATAGTTTAACAAAATACCTCCAGGATCTTTCCAATGCATATTTCCTTCTAGAATACAAAATTTTAATGCTTTCAACTTCAAAAATCTAGCTTTAGTCTTAGTCAAACCAGGGGGAGCTTGTAGATTATGCAAAAAGAATATAAGGTCTGCGTACCATGGAGAGTTGATAAATACCTCTCTCATGCTTGGAGTCGCCATCTCGCCTTGTTCATCTGCTATAGCTAAGAAATTAATGTCAAGAGCATGGAAATTTGATTCAGCCATTAATTTTTCTAGGCTTTGACCTTTAATTAGTTTCATAGGCTTAATCTCTATGTCATATTCTAAAATGATAACAATCCATTTTCCTCTTCTTCCATCCGGATTGTCCTGGGTCAAAATGTCTTTTACTACCGCATTCAGAACATATGCAATGGTGTGGGAATGGAGAATGTAGACCCTAAAATCTTTTATGGCTTTTACCAAGGAAAAAACTTGTTTCTCCATTATCTTGTAATTCAAAGCATCATCTCTTAACACTTTACTGAAGAAGGCTATGGGTTGTTCATACCCTTCGTTGTTCTTCTATAATAATATGGCTGCAATGGTATGTTTGGAGGTGAAAGAAAAAAGATAGAAATCCTTGGTAAAATTAGGACTGATCAAGATAGGGGCCTCTGTGAGTGCTCGTTTGACTTGTTCGAAAGACTGCCTGGAATCGGTAACCATTTTATTTTTACATCCCTTTTTAACATATTTTTAATGTTTCTGAGGAGCTCTGCCAGATTGGGTATGAATCTTAGTAGAAATTTTATTTTTCCGATAAAAGACTGTAATTCTTTGATGTTTCTTGGGTGTTCTAATTTTTGTATGGCCTCGATTCTACTGGGGTCTATTTTGATTCCATCCTTGGAGATTATGTGCCCTAGAAGTTTTCCTTCCTCTAGTTCGAAAAGGATTTTCTTAGGATTTAAAGAAATCCCAAACCTCCTGCATTTCTTAAAGACTCGTCTGAGATGCCTCAGGTGCTCATCATTAGACTGAGAAAACTCAGTTACATCGTCCAGATAGATGACGATAAATTTACCTAACTCTTCCACAAAGGTGATGTCCATCGCTCTCTGGAAAGTAGCTCCAACGTTCATCAAACCGAAAGGCATTTTCACATACATGAAAGTGCCCCATGGTGTAGTGAAAGCGGTTTTGTCTTGGTCATCTAGACGAACGAGGACCTGATTATAATCCGAAAACCCATCCAGCAAAGAGATTCGACTGGATCCCACTACCCTTTGTAGTATGTGGTCCATTTTTGGCAAGGGGTAATTGTTCTTCAAGGAGACCTTATTCAGATTTCAGAAATCTATGCAAAGCCTGATCTCCCCAGATTTCTTACGTGTAAGGACCAAATTTGAGACCCATTTGGAAAAACGTAACGGGACTATGATTTTGGCATCGTACATTTTTTTGATTTCCTTTTCTATCAGAGGGAGTAACTTGGGATTTATTCTCCTAAGTTCCTGTCTGAATGGTTTTTGGTCTTCTTTTATTGGAATCCTATGTTGTATGATGCTAGTATCATCAGGTTTCAAATCCTCATAACCCTAGGCAAATACATCTAAATATTCTTTGAACAACTCAATGTATTTGAGTTTTTTCTCAGGGGGTAATGATTTGGACAATTTGACCATCCTGGGTTTCTCTTCTATCCCTATATTACAATCTTCTACTTCTTGTCCACTGGCTTCAATTTTTGGTTTTTTGGCTACATCGTTAAAATCAAACAAGTCCTCTAAAGGAACTATACCCCTAGGTAAAACATTACTTTTCAAATGCAGAATATAAGTCTGCATCTCATAATCACCTAATTCTCCTGAATCTACGCTATTTACACTATCATTTTCAAAATCAGATCTATTTACATTTTCATCTTCGTTCTCTAAATCTATATTTGTACATTCAAAATCATTTTTACACTGTAGAAAGTCTTCGATTTGATAATCATTACCAAACACTTTCCAGTACTTGACATTGTCGGGAACGGTTGGTCTGCACTTCACCTCTACTATATATGGGCTAGTCGAGTGGAAAGGAATCTTACATGTGGCTGCTGACGTAGCCAATCCATCTGCCAAAATGTTTTGTCCCCTCGGCAATACCTACAAATCAACTTCAGTGAAACATCTCAGGGCATCAAGAACAACATTCCTATAATCTCTAAGATGGGGATGTTTCGCAGCATACTCATCTTTAATTTGCTTGATTATCAACTCGGAATCACCTCTTACCATAATCTGTTTGGCACCAACTCTTTTCAAAAGCTTTAGACCGAGCATCAAGGCTTCATACTCGGCGATATTGTTAGTGCATTGGAAATTTAATTTGTGAGAATGGTTTTCTAAATACTTGGTTCTGTGATTGTGCAGCGAAACTCCCGCTCCGACTCCTTCTTTGCTTACTGCTCCATCAAAATCCATGCTCCAGAAATCTGCAGGTAATTCTTTAGTTATCACGTTTTTTTTCCTTTCTACCTCAATGATTTCTTGGCCTTCATCTAGACCAGATGTATCTTCTCCCAGATGAGGGTTTTTCTTTTTCGTGTCACCATTGTTATACATGATAAAAGAATCCAAGTCAGAATGCGTGGAGTAAAGAGGATAGTTGTGCGGTTTTTCTTGGCTACTGACCATGTATTTCATCAATGTTTCTCTGTATAGCCTTCTTTGTTGCCCGAAAACTGGGATAGTTTCATATGACATATCTAGCTGTAGGGTACCTCTCAACTTATCCCCCAAGACCGGGATAGCAACATTCCATACTTCGGGGGAATGTCTGCAACTACCACATCCATGACCATGCTCTTTGCAGGAATCTGAACTAGGGTGATACATAGGTCCTTGATCAAACCAATACATCTAACTTTACTGGAGTCGAATGAGTGTAAATCCTTGTAAGGTATGGTGACCTCCAGTCCCAATTTCTCCATCACTGCTTTAGGCATCAGATTGTTGGAAGCACCCGAATCTAGCATAACATTATGCAAGATCATGTCATGTATATTTAGACTGATGTAAAAAGGAGCGACATCACCATTATCGTCTCGACCATCTACTTCATGTTCGAAGAGAAGTTTAGGTTGATCATCTGTAAGGTTCACAGTATCTGAATGATTTGCTGATCCAACGATTAAGGATTTCATACCTATATCAGGTTCAATGGTCAACGCTTTAATCACTTGTGAATGATAAGCGTCTTTTTTCATCAACTCAAAAAGTGGAATAGAAATTTTTACTTTGGCTAATTCCCCTTCGAGGATGAAAGGTGTAGGGACTCTGCTTTGGCTCATCAATTATGGTTTGTCTACCACAGTCTTCTGGCCAGAAGTACTTGGTTGATTAATTGATGAAACCTCTAGTTGTGACGATCTTTTAAGAATAGTAATGTTTATTTTTGCGGGAACTTCGGCAGTACTCTTCTCAGGAACCTTCTCGGCAGATGGCTCAGAGGATTTCTTGGTTTCAACTACCTTCTTTGTTTCAATCGTCTTTTTTGGGGAACTCCCTTCTGTCTTTTTACTCTGCAGCTTGTACTGCAAGTGTACCTCCAAAATGGCATTTTCGAATGCCTATTGTTCGACATCTTCAGCTTCTTCACATACTTTTGTTTGATTGAGAAGAAAAAGTTCTTTCTCTTCTTGGGTGAGGAAAATAGCTTCGTTATCGTGAATTCCCATGAGATTTATGTGAGTATCCTCTAGTTCCTCAATCGCTCCCTCTCCTTCATCAGCATAATTTTCTTGTAGGGGAGGTCTGATATGCTGATCCAGACCTCTCTACTCTCTTTGATCCCTAGGATCTCTCTGTCTAATTTGAGGAGGGTTTCTTCTGAAGTTAGGATTTCAAACTTAAGGAGCTGGTGGGTTTTCTCTCGGAGTATTTCTTTTTGACACAGTAAGTCTTTCCATTTCTTTGGCCAAGGAATCCAATTTGGAATCTGAGGTTGATGTGGAAGGTTCCTCTTTAATTGTGACTCTCCTCTCTGACCTCTATTGTGCCCTTTTTGCTAACAAATTGGCCTCCACACTTATTGCGCTTTTCTGCATGTCCTCCAGGGTGGTAGAATTTATTTCCCTTAGTTGGTATGACATATCGACGTCAAAACCATCAGGGAATTTTATCAATACCAAACCCTATGGAGGTTTGATTTCAGCTAGGATTGCATTGTACAAGTTACTGAAATGAGTGCAGTAATCTTGTACTGTCTCACCTTGATTTCTTCTAATATTTTTGTATTCTGACAATATTTGGAGAGGGTTTTTCTTTACCTCCTATCTGTCTAGAAAAATCCTTTGAAATGTGGTAAGGTCGAGGATTGAGGCGGCACGTAAAATTTTATACCATTTCTTAACGTCACCTGTCAAAATTTGGGCAAACAATCTCATTTGAACGTCAGCCTCATCTATTTCGTGCAGGTCGAAATAATCATTCATTTTATCAACGTGTTGTTGGGCATTCAAAGGTCCTATCCCATCAAACTAAGGGAGTCTCGTTTGATAATATTGAGGCATAGCATGAAGAGGCGCGACCAACACCAAGGGAGCGTATCTAGCAGCCATGATAGGTGGAGGAGGTGGGATAACAAACTGGATGATAGGAGAGGTACTGAATGAAGACGAGGACGAGGAGGGACTAGCTAGCACTGAGGGAGTGGTTTGTGGTTTAGCAGTGGGAGATAGAACTTCAGGAGTCTGGGGTTGCAAAATGGTTGGGTCCAAAATGATTTCAGTCACAAAACTGTTGGATCTTGTCCTAACCAGGCTTTGTTCGGAAGGGGTGTCAAATTCAAGGTTTTGAAAGGTAACGAGCTCTCCTGAACAGGAAAGGGATTTATGAAAGGGAGCATGACTTACTGAACCTTCAGCTACGGTCTTTTTCCTGAGCAAATGCTCTGGGTTATCTGTTACTATCACAGGTTTTGGGTCTGGATGAGATCGAGTATAAACACTCTTGGGAGCTAGATTTCTTTTTTATTTATATATATATACTTTTTAGTTTTATGAGTCTAAAAATAATATGTACAAATTTTAATCAACCTCTAAACATTACTTTCTTCTCAAATTTGCAATATTTCAGGAACAAACTTTTCTTCTAGGGAAAGAAAACGTGAAGCTATAAATTTTAGTTCTGTTCTCTCCCCAGTGGAGTCGCCACTATGTTAGCGCTCTATAAATTTAATAGAGGTTGTTCGGAAGAAGAAATCTACAAGAGGTAACTTTATCCAACCGCTTTTGAAGCTGGGATCTAGCCCTTCCAACTTCAGATAGGGATCTCTCAATATGATTTTAAATCTGTTTCAAATTTTAAATATTAGGCTAGGTAAATAAATAAGTCGGTCTTGTTGTCGTAGTGTTCGTCGAGTTGGTTGAGATAGTTTACACATCCACTAGGCTATGGGGTCTGTATCGTAAAAATGAAATCCAAACCAGAAAAACGAAGAAAACCTTTCACAGGGCAAGATAATATAATCACTGGATCCTTTACTAGCATAAATGAGAAATAGAAGAAAAGAAGAGAAAGACAATTACAAAAAAAAAGTAATTAAGAATTTCTTTATTGTAAAATGAGAAGATAAAACACTTCAATATTTGAGTTAGAAACAGGGTATACGATATAAATCCTGCAACGTTCGTTACTTCCAAAGATTAGATTTAGAAAATAGTATGATAACAAAGTGAGAATAACATTTAACTTATAGAGAAACACATCACCAGTGAATACACGCAAGAATCCTGTAAAAGTGCCTCTTTGTATTAATGGAAGATCTCTTCAAATATATTACAGTCTGATAGCTTGCGGGGTGTGAAGATCAACAACCCTCAATACTTCGAAAGATGAAGTATTTATAACTCAAAATTACAAACGATCCTGTCATTAATGACCAGGACATGGTAAATCTATTTTTAGCCTAACTAACTTAACAAATTTCATAAATCTAGGAACTGCTTGATGACGTGGTGTAACTGCATGCTGATTTCTGGGTGGGTCGTCGATGAAGCCTCTGCACGACCTCATCTGACTGGAAAAATGACTGGACTAGGACAACTCATCTGCTACTCAATCATATCATAGAGTTCTTCCCATCAAATATGACTGGGCACGTTGACTTTGAGTAGTCTTCAATACACATCATCCATTTCTATGTACTTGGAAAAGGTAGGTTTGGTGATGAAGATGTATCGAATCTCATGCTGAACATTGATGTCCCACTGAAGTGAATCTAGGAACACCTTGCCAATGATGCTACCTTGAATTCCTGTAAACTTTGAACTATCCTTAGCCACATCGGCCAGTCTCTTTTTGTATTTTGGGAGTGTCATCAATTTGTCATTGATTACCTTCAGACCAGGAAGACCTTTCTTCTGTAGAGCCTCAATCTTACCAAAAAATATTTGTACCCCTAGGTCCATGGCCTGAACCTTTTCTTCCAGCTGAAGCATTAAGCCTCTTTTAGTCAAAACTCTTTTGACCTCAAGGATGGTCTCTGTTCTGTCTTCAATTTTCAACTCTTCCAACTCCTCCCTGGTCTTAGAATTAAGGAACTTGATGATCTCGTTAGCCTATGTTGGCATCTCTCCCAATTCTGATCTGATCTTCTCAATGGCCCGTTTGCTTCTCTGCACCAATTCATTCTACTCAAACATGATCTGTATCATGGGCCATATCTCTTTCATGGACTTGGTGATGTCTGTCCATACACTTTTTTTAACCTCGGCCAAAGTTTTTCCTGCCACTGTTTGCTTCCGGACCTGTTGTAACTCTTGTTTGAGATGATCTGTCACCTTCTTTTCCTTGGAGAGGATGATCTGAAAGGAAGATTTGAGTTCCTGAGGGTTCTCAATATCCTTTTTGAGCCTGTTGATCTCTGTTTCCTGCAGGTTCATCTTTTCCATAGATTTAGCCAAGTCGGTTGTCTTTTCCAGGGATGTCAGTGGAGTCGCGGATGGGACTTCTGTCACTGACACTGTGCTCACTCCCGAAATTGGAATGGAACTCAATGGAATGACCTCCATTGGCTTCAGTTGTTCTTTCTCTTTCACCAGCTTCTCCATCTCAGCCTCCATTTCCTTAAGTTGTGCATTCTGCTCCATGAGTAGTTTGAGCATTTCATCTTTTTCTCCTTCTTTCTCTGCTATCTCCTTCGCCTGTGAATCTTCTGTTGGCGGCAATTTCAATTGTTTTCTTAAGGAGGCTATGTCAGCATTCTTCTTCTTAATCATATCCTCAGCTGCTTTCACGTTTGAAGGATCACAACTGATCTTGAGGACCAGTTCCTCCAAAGTTTTGATTTTGTTGTCCTTGGCAAAGGAGGATATCTTCTCTAAATTCAATTGTGTTTGAACGTTGTTCAGGGACACTTGCAATTTGGACGCAGTAGTGGAAGCATGTTCCAGCGTATAAAAGACCATTTTCCCTGTTTGCTTGTGCAGATCCATCTGATCGGCCGGATGCACATCTTTCGTCTGGAATTCAAAGGTGGCCCTTTTGTAATCAGTGATCACCTTTGGATCTAGCACCTGCGCTTGGAGGAATGCCATATGCATTCTGCCCTTCTTGGTGTGAAAAGCCGATAGTAGCCTATGTTGTGCAGTCGACGTCTACTTCTAGAACTGGGCACAAGTACTGCTAGTTAGGGTCTGGTTCCTTTTCTTGATCAGCTCATACTTTTCAAAGATGCTCAGCTTTGGTCCTACCTTGCTTTGTTGGGTGGTCGACGAAGAATCTTTGGATTTCTTCGGCAACGCTGAGGTTATGATATGCTGGAGGCTTGCACTAAGGGGTGGCCTATCAAGCTTGGTCACTGTGGTAGACGTGACTTCCTTTTCTCCAGTCGGGTCAGTAGCTGAAATGGTTTTAGACCTTTTGGTATGCAATTGAAATTCTTCTGGAGACACCTCAGTGACAGGTGGAGATAAATCTTGCCTAGGACTTTTCTCTTTCGGAACCTGTGGCGTGGTTTTTTGCGATATAGTGGCCGAGGGGTCCTGTTGTTCTGCTTCAACCAAAGTGTTAGGCTCCCATACTGTCTGGTTTGAAAATTTCTCAACTTCAGGCCTAGATTCGTGGACATATGGGATGTTCTTGTTTTTCACCCTCATCTCAGAGATGATCCCACATGGATCGTAATGCCATGGGAAACTCATGAAGAACTTTATTTCCTTCAGCAACATGTCTTCTTCGTCTCCAGCGCCACGATTGTTGCAGATGAAAGAGACAATCTTCCCTTTGATTCTGAGCTGTTTCTTTTTCTTTAGTGACATGAAGTGAATGTCATCAGAGTTTATCATCTACCTTGTATACTCTAGAGCGAAAATTCTGACCGGAAGGTATTTCAGAAGCTTATACGGGGCCAACTCGCACCCGTATACTTTGATCTCAATGTGATTTTGGTATAAATACCAATCGCCTATCTTTGTGTGATCTGAGAGATGCAGGATCCTCTGAACTTCATCATTTATCCGAGGCTCGGGCCTGCCGCTGAGCATACTTACCACTGGGTGGTAGAATTTATCGATGAACTCCTTGAAACTGAACTCTATGGAGTTATGCTTGAGCAAGGAGGTCCATGAGGTCACTGCCTAGGGTCTACCATCTCCATCGATCTTCTGCATGGAAAAGACGAATTTGTTCGCTTGGAAGACAATGAACAAATACGCCAGTATGGAAGAGTACCGGAACATGCCTTTCGTGGCGAAATTAACAATCTGTTCGTGAATATTGTTCACCAGGAACGTGCTGAAGTTGAACTAGGTAGTGGGCTTCTCATCGGTAGAGAAGATGGATAAAAATCCTAGAATGGGTTCATCTACCCATTGATATGAATAGTATCCCAACAAGGCGCATAGGGATGAGATGATCTAGTTTCCTTTGGTTGAAAACATGGAAGAAAGATAAGGGGGATGTGTGGAGGGAAATTGAGTGGATGGTGGGAGGAAAAGCTCAAATATTTGATCTCTTTGGGGGAAGGTCATTTTCTGGTATAATTCCATGAGAATTTCAAGGTTGAAAGGTAATGCAGAGTCAAATCGGGGGATTTGCATCATTTGGTCGATGGATTCAGGCGTGATGAGGAACATAATTTCTCTGGATGAGGAGACGATGGATCTTTTCTTCGGAATGTAGTGGGCTTGGCACTTGAGGGCAAACTCTGGAAAATAATGAATCTGGGGAAAGAGATATAGGGGTAAGTTGGACTCCTAGAGTCCAATTTCATCGCTCTGGTCCAGGAAAACTTCCTTGAGCCATGAATGAAGGTCTGTGAAATTGAAATCACACATAGTATCTGAGATTAAATGATCTTTGTCGGCCAGTGGGATCCTGTCAAGGTCGACAGGAGGTGGGAGAAACAGATTCTCCTCTCCTTCAGCTTGTTTTGACTTTGGCACCATTAATGAAACAATACCTGCAAGAAAAACAATGATAGCAGGGATGACTGTGGATGGGGGCAACTGTCTGTAACGGAGGAGAAAACGGTGTAAATTTCTCTGGTGCGATGAGTGGGTAAATGGTGAAAATACGAAGAGTGAGGGTAGTTTTGAGTAAACGGGTGTCTGTTGGGCGCGGGAGACAGGTCATCTGCTTAACAGATAGGTTATCCAGTAATAAATGGCCAACGGATCACTTAGAGTGTGAGATGGCGAGTGACGGTGACTGAGGGATACAGATGGGTGACGTGGCAGTTACCGATTGGGGTATAGATCATGGTGAGGGGGCTTGCCATAAGCGAATGGAGGGGAAAGGACTGAAAAAAATTATGGGATGTGACTCTTTCGGGAAAGGTGGATGATGACATCAGGAGGTGACGAAGGTATTTCATTCAGTAGGAGGTGGTGGGACTCGGGACCGATAGATCGATGCCACGTATAGATAGGGGCCTGCCAGAGGAAAAATTGCATTACGGACCCCCCCCCTCAGTTAATAGCAGATCAGTCAAGGGGGTCTGAAGAACACCTTGAGCCGTTGATCTGTACACTTGCTTCTTGGCCACAGATCTGTGCGCATTGTTTATCACACATTCTAGACCCCCCCTCCATTAAAGGTAGAACGGATGGGTGGGTCTGGAATCCGATATTGATCATATATATGCGCGCTTAATCTTGAGCCGTCCAGATGTGCGCAGGTCTTATCAGCAATTCCGGACCCCCCCCTCCGTTAAAGATAGAACGGTCGGGGGGGTCTGGAAAGATCTGTACACCATAGATCTGGGTGCAATCATCCAGACCATTGATATATAAATAGAGCATAAGTGAGGGCATGTAAAATACATGCACCAAGAAACTTAGGATAAGTGCATTTCACAGATTTTTCCAAATCTTTTCATGCCTACACCACCAAGTGGTTAGTCAAACAACCTTTTAGGTATCCAAATTATGGTGTAACATTTATCATCAAGATGATTTCATTACAATAAAGACACTAGCCTATATGCTAACCTAGTTTTCTATGACAATTAACCTAGATTAAACTATTGGGTTAAGAATTTACATCTACCCTAGGGCTCTCTGACCAAGATTAGACAGTCTGGCCAGATTTATTCACTAATCTAACCTAGACACTTTGGCTAAGATTAAACGTTTTAGCCAAACTTATTCACTAACCCTATCAACATCAATTTAAAGAGAACTTGGCCATGCTTGAAAGGTATGGACCAAGTTACTATTATTGCATGGGGCTTTTATTGAAATTCTTTTATGCCCTGTTTTCTTTTTCTTTTTCTTTTCTTTTTCTTTCTTTTTTCTTTTCTTTTCAAATTATTTGCAGAATGAAAAATCATTTGTCAACAAAACACCAGAGATAGATAATATTCCAGTCACCATTTGATCCTATAACTTATAGGGTGATAACAGGTCCTAAATCCCTTGACTCAATAGTAGGAACCAAACCCACCACTGAGGCGTAATTAGACTCTCTAGAGTTGGAATGGTTCTCCAGATCTTGCGATCCGACCAATTTATCAATGGGATTTGTTTTTCTTTGTGAAGGCTCTTCCTTTAGTTAGGATTGTTCTCTTCTATATTTTTGCTTGGGTGGGGATGATATGAGAGATGCAAGCCAGTATAAACCAACTTGACAAATAACAGGATTAAGTTTTAACTACTGGGGAAGAGGTTAAGCTTGGGATAACCCACTTCTAAACATGCAGACAATTACCCTATACCACAAGCCTAGTACTAATACATTAACCATGTGAGCATCCAATTATTGTCTGTGAAACTAACTATCAAAAAGAAAACATGTATACAAAAAGATAATGGCAAGAAAAATAATTCATCTACCATAACCATTCATTACATAATAACAAAACGATTTATCTTGATCATTAAAGAAAAGAACATCAATACATTGCACCATATAACTTGACAACATAATTAATTGCTCTTACTCATTACTGCATCATTCATGAAACAGGATAGGAAGTAGTTCTTATCCAAGTCCAATCACATGCATCTGATGAAAATAGTATGTCTTTGGTCCAGAAGGACTTCTCAATTCATAGAAGTCTCAAAATAATTCTTAGCAACAAAAAAAAAGGAGTTCTTACAAAAACCATCGACCTTTTACTCATTGGTTGGTGTCTTTATTTATAATATCAAGTTCTTACCGAAACTAATGGCTAATTGCAATTTAAACAAAACAAAAATTGCCACGTGGCATTATCTTCTAACATCTTCTTTAACAGTCGTCCCAAGATACTTCTTGGAAAGGATGAATGCTCTCGTATTCAGTCCAGCTGAAAAATAGTTTTTCGCAAGTTTGGGCCCATGGAAATATATATTGTTCAATCGAGGAAACATATCTTCCCCTGATGTCTATTGCATGTGCCCAGTACTTTACTAAACTGAAGTTCAATTGTTGTAGCATGGTTCAGGCTCTAATCGGATTTTCTACGAATTATCGCACTTGCCTTGGATTTGCATCGACTATTTTTGAGAAATCTTCGGTCCATAGCGCATCTTGTTTGGAATGCATCTTGACCACATCATTCAGGTCAATGAAATTATCGGGGGTGACGAACTCAGGTAAATTGGCATCCTTCATCACTCTGTCAATTTTGCTTCGATGTTTCTTTCGGGTTCATCGATGAGATCGTGGAGCAAGATTTGTTCGGTGATTGGGGAATATTTCCTGCAAGTGGCGTTGATATAGTTTAGCGATTAAGAAATATGACATGAGGTACCAACAAACATAATTAACTGTTGCGTACCTGTGGCGTTGGTTAGTCTCGATCGTTTAATACTTATGTGATGTCGATTTCTCCTTTGAATGACATGTTATGTCTTTTATCCATGTTGTTGCTCCTTTTCAGTTTAAATGAGTCACGTCAGCACACCATAGCGTGGAAAATCGAGTACGGCGGATACGAGCATCGAAACTATCATAGTAGCTACTCGACCTTTGGGACTAGGAAAATACACCAGGGTTGAGCGTGCACATGTATGCTCTCAGAAGGTTGGATACCATAGTAATGAGGTCATTAAATGCCTCCATAATCTGTATTACCAAGTGTGTCAACTATCATTCTTCAAGAATGGAAGATAGGGCGTTTAAAGATATTGTAATGATCGTACTACACATTCTCTGCAACTCCGATTGGTGGCACTTTAAGCGTTTTGGATTACATATGACGAGTAGCTATGACATGTTAAGTATTCAAGTAATATTGTCACGAAGCATGAGTGTTCTTTTGGCACACTCTGGTTTACTTCTTTGTTTGGCTATAAATTCTAGGAATTATGTGGGGAATTCCATGGATAAGTCAAGTTTGTGCCTCTGTGATGTTGATCTTGTGCATTTATTCAGGAGAAACACAGTGTAGTGGTCTTTTATCACCTATAGGCATCCAAGCCACCATATTATTTCATTATGGGATCCCCTCCTCACAAGGGATGAGGTTTGTGAGGTAGTTAGATTGCCAGGTCTGAGCCCCAACGTGCTTGGTATTCTTTCTTATTGGCTTCCAGTGTCCCTGAAGCTTCAACAGGAGGTACAATATTTTGCTCAAAGAGGGTGTTGGAAGCCCTAGCAGACATTGGGGTGGAGAGAAGTATGCCTGAAAGAGGTATGATGGAGGATGTGCCCCCACAAGAGTGGACACCATGGAGATGAGGGAGGCCTAGGAATGACACAGGAAAAAGGGAGGAAGATCGACCCCAAGCTGAGTTGAGTGTACATCCCACCGCTGAGGGGTTTATGATGCTTACTAACTGGTCAGGGCTTGTGGGGAATACTAGTAAAGGAAGTGGGGAACGAAAGGGGAGGGAAAAATAACTGGGTTCTTTCGTTAAGAGTTCTATCCAACAGTTAGAGAAGGCCCAACTTGCTATAGATGAAGTCTACCAAGAAAATAAAGAGTTGCAAAGCCATTTGGTGGCGAAGAACCAAGAGGCATTGGTGTCAAAGATTAGTGGAGGAAGCACAATTTGGCTCCAGAGACAGCTTCAATAAGCTCAAGACACCATTGTGAAGTTGCGCGAGGCACAGAGGATGGCAGTGAAAGAGGGAAAGGAAACATTACAGGGTGCGAGAAGTAGTTCGGGAGAGGGTGTGCACATAGGCAATGCATAATGGGTGAGCCTTTACTTTGCGTTCCCCAAAGTGATGCTTAATATTTATTCTTTTTTGTATTAAGGGTTTTGTACTCTTACTGTGACCGGGCCAGTCAGTAAAGATGACGACGATATCTATTTGTATGTAGCCCAAGTTTGGTAGGAAATTTTCTAATTATATGAAAACTCAAAGCTTCTTGAATGTATCATGTTTCCTTTTGGATGTAAATTAACTACGTTGTTTTCTCTGAGTTTTTTGTGCAAATTATGTGATTTTACAATTGTTATTTTTGTAAATGTGAATTTGTTGATATGTTCCCTCTAAAACTTTCGATATTGATTGACGTTGACGTGGCTTATTAACCCGGGGTTACTTAAAATATGTTAACATACAATTCAGCATTCAGATGGTGGGTAATGATTGCACTTAGGGGATATACTCACGTTGAAAACACTAGAGGAAAAATATATTGTGACTACCTATACTTGGGTGGCGTTGGGGATCGACAATTCAAAATGTAAAATTTAACATGTATTTTATTTTTGTAACTCCCTGACTTTGAAATAGTGTCAGGGGTTGGAAATCTGTGACACCACTCTTCTCTTTATGCAATTTTACCTTTCCATTTTCCTATCGAAGCCGAATGTGTCGGTATTCAGTGATACCCCTACAAAGGTTCAATCGTATAAAGAAAAGAATTTCTTCTGTCGACGCTGATGAAGATCGATGTTCGACTATTTTAAACTTCTCAAATGATTTTCATCACTTTTAACTTTTACTGATGTTGAACTCCTAAGCACGTCAGAGAAAGAGTTAGTGTGTCGATTCCATAAGTAGCTTGTTAAGGACATTTTAATGTTTAAGATGATTCTTTTTTATATGTTCAGGCAAACCCTTTAGAAAATTCAAACATGAAACATAAAAAATAAGCACAGGTATCAGTTTCATACTGAAGGAAAAATAGACAGTGCAAAGGATCAAGTGTTACCCAAAAGTAAAAAATGAACATATACTTTTAGGGTGTGTTGAGTGCTCAAAAAATGGCGATTCACTGGGTGAACGCAAAATCTTTGTTCCTCCTTCAAGGCTCGGTTGATACAGAAACTGATGGAGAATCTCAACTAGTCTTAAATTAGAAGATCTTAACCTTTCAATCTGACGTCTTTTGGTTTATGATTTCAGGTCTACCTATGGGGTTTTAACCTTGTTCCTCCTTTGTTTCCTTTTACCTTGAATCATTCCCATTTATTATTATTTTTTTACATAGTTTTAGCAAAGTATTCATCGGCATGAGGCCTTTAATTACCTCTACCCACCTGCTTTGGTGTCGCTCCACTGCCAGTGAGCGTCCATAGCCCCAGCGGAGTCACCCCGACATCACAGACCTTGCTCTGCTACCAGCAAGAATCCATAGCCCCGGTGGAGATGTCTGCATACCCTCTCCCACTGTTCACTTTTTTGACAATATCAATTTAATTTCGGCGTGATGCACTGAGTGAGTAGGAGAGAAGGATGTCTGTTTATTTGCTAGGTGAGAGAGTTAAAGTGGATGCTTCAATAGATTCATCTTCTGGGTTCATGTAGTGCTTTCCGGCTTCTCTTATTTCCCTTGAGGTTTACCTGAACCACAACATAGAAATTTCTGTCATTTCTCTGAAGTCTTTCATTTGCTTTGGTTGGATAGAGGATTCCTCAAAGTAACTACAAGTTTTCCAGTGCTTCTAGTGTTTTTAAGTGAGCGATGAGTTAGGAATAGGGTTTGCTATGTTGCATGATCTTAAAGCCAACCATCATTTTACAGGACACACCTTCAAAAGAAAATAAATCTAAAAGAAACAACAAAAGGAGTACTTTCACAATCATGAATATAATCAACAAAGAACGTAAAGCACTCATATTTATTTAAGATTTTTTTTTTTTGTTTTTTTTTGTTTTACTGGAAGTATTGTTTTAGGGCTTGGCCATTTACTGGCAGGGCATTAGGTTCTCCCCTCAGACTCTACAATTGATAAGTGCCTGCCCCGATTTTCTCAGCTATCTAGAAAGGTCCAAGCCATAGACTCTGAAACTTAGTATGTTTTCATTTAGGATCATTTTCTATGTCCCACTTCAGGACTAAGTCTCCTACTTCAAAAAATTTTTCTTTATCCTTATGCTTATAGAACCATCTTTTCACTATTTGTTGGTGAGCTAGGAATTTTGACTTAGCCTTTTCTCTCTCTTCTTCCAGCATGAGCAGAGTGTTAATCCTTTGCTGCATGGCCGATGAGGGTTCTTCATTGGAATCTTGGACCAGCTGAAGAGACGGGAGATAAAGTCTATTTGGGAGGATGGATTCTTGCCCATAGACCAAAAAGTATGGGGAATTTCCTATGGCTTCCTTAGGTGTGACCCTATCAGCCCATAGAGCATTATAGAGTAGATTATGCCACACTACTACATATGGGCAGATTATTCCATGAAAAGTTTCCACACTTCAACTAGTTTCATATTTTTTTTAAATAGGGCGAGATTTTCGTCGATATTTCCATGAAAGTTCATCACAATATCGATGAAAATATTATTTAAATCTAGTCGGTATTTTCATTGCTATAGCGACTAACTTCTGTGGTAATAGCGATGCAAGTTTTTTCGATCTCATTGGTCAGTGTTAACGTCTAGTTGACTATTTTATCTATATATACGTGACTTTATTGGC
>JASDQU010204435.1:5679-18835 GCA_032191745.1 Picea mariana
GGTCGAAGGCTTCCTGTGAGAGAAAAAGTGCTCAGTGATGGAGCACATTCCATGGGAAATTGGGGGTAGTGAGTTCCTCCAAGATATCTTCTTCGCAGTGAAAAAAGAGAGAATACATGGGATCCGGGGAGGTGACATGGGGGACTGTCACCGTGTGATTTTCCTCAAGTGGAAAAGACGTAGAGGGGATATCACAAATAGGCTGTGATGGCTCGATTGTCATAAACCAAATTTCCAGACACTGTGGGTGATAAACTGTTGTAGGGGAAAAGATTTCCAATGGAAAATGAACCGGAGAATTAGGAGGATTTGAGGGAATATCTTCAGACAATCTATCTATGAACCATGGAGGGGTGGGAAGTGACCCACGTTTAGGGGAGGTGATGTTTATAGTATCTAGAGAGGGCAAGACCAGTGGTGAGGTGGTCGGATGTGGTTGAATAAGGGTTGAATGACGACCTTGGTATGCCACAATCAAAGGGCACCGATATGTTAAGTGAGAAAGTGAGTCACAAAGAGCGCAATGGCATCTTATCCATTTAGGGACTGAGGAAGAGACATAACAAATGTCAATGACGTGAGTATCGAAAAGTGGTGGCAAAGAGGGATTTTGCTGAAAAGTTTGGCGTACTAAAGCTAGTGTCTAGCAAAACTGAGGTAGAGTTGGGAAATAATGAGTGTAGTGGCCATATTCAGAACATATGGCACAAGTGAATTTTTTTCGTAGCCCTTTACTGCTTATAGTGGAGGACGTTGTAGTAGTACTAGACATGCTTGGTGAAATGGTGAGTGATGTGGTTTCTCAAGGGATTTGGATCAAATTGCGTCTATTAGTGGGGTTCCCCTCTCTTTTACATAGTGCGCAAGGAGGTTGAACTCGGGGAGAAAGTGGAGTTGTGGGCTCTTTATTATTTTGTCTGCCCTCAACAGTGGCAATGGTGCTAGCTGTTAGGGGTGAGGGTGGTGTGGCCAGAGCCTGTACTGGAATATGCATTGGGATTCCTTTTGGCTGAGGAGGGAGATATGGTTGAGGAACAATTGCGGGTGGGTGTAGATACCATATAGAGATGGAAAGAACCATGTTATGAAGGTTAAGCATCGTGACTACCTGAAATGCTTGAACTCCAGGTGGGGGGTAGAAGAAGGGAATTTGAGAAATGTCTTGAGGGATTGTCTCCCAAACTTGTTTTTTTCCCTTGGGGGAGGGGGAAATCAGAGATAAGCAGCGCAATAGGGTTCTCAAGCAATTCCTGAGGTAATGTTTCTTCAACTAGTGGGATGTCGAGGTGTGGAGAGGCCTCAGTGGGAGGGGTGGTGTCTTCAGTGTTGGTCCCATTAGAAGACATGACACACACTTTTGTTGAAGGGTGTATGAGAGGTGGTGCTCCATGGTATGCCCCCAACAAGGATGGGTCCTTGAAAATGTAGGGGCCCATGTCAATGAGCGAATAATCATATGAGCTAGTGTGAACAAGAGGAAAAATGTTATCAATGTTGACAGAGTGGTTAGGCTCATAATGTGTAATTTGGTCAATGGTGATGATTTCCCCATTGTGGGGGAACATCATCATTCAAAACACATAATAGGATACTACCTTCATAGCGTACATGTATCTACATCCAAACAAGATGTTTTAATCGAGCAAGGTATCGATAACTTCAATGTCGATGAGGATGGTTTTACGACCAAGTTCAATGAGGAAATTTTGGAAGAGCCCTTCAGGGGAGGATGGTCGATCATCGTAGGATCTTAAGGTGATGGAGGATGACAATATCTCAGGGGAGCCAAGTTTCTGCCATACAGTTTTGGACATGATGCATTTGGATGCACCTTCATCGATGATACACCAATGAACCATGATGTTCTGAATTTTTACTGGTATCTGGAAAGCAACCGGAGCGGGGAGGCATGGTTCTCCGATGCCTATATCAAATGTGATGAGTCTAGTATCAGCTAGGTCGACTGCCCCCAAGGCGGAAAGTAAGGATTTCTGTTGTGTTGGACGTGTTTGGAGGACCTCCAATACAGACATGGCTGCAAGAGACCATGCCAAGTCATCGACTAGACTGTAATTGTGTCCTGCTCTAGACTGAGGGTTATTAGCATTGCGTCGTAATGGGATGCAAGGGATACAAATGTGGGTTTAGTATTAGGGCATGGAATAATAAAGGGTTGTCCGACTATAGCTGGAGTTGCTTCCGAGGTGGTTGGAGTATATTCATGGGGTGTGTTGTATTGACAACCACACATTTGCAGAAGAATTTCTTCTTCACTATTGAGGAGGATATTGTGATCCGTCGGGTTTCCAGGGTGGATGGGCCCTGGGTTTTGATACTGCTCCATTTGTGGTGGGGTAGGATGTACCTCTTGTTGGTTATTCATCACTCCTTGGTGTGGAATAGGGTTTTGCAACAGGACCAAGGATGGATGTTGCAAATATTGTTGTGGGGCATGCTGAGGGGCATGCGGCACTGGAGGATGTGGCGCGTTCATGGATACTTTTATCTATTTGAAGTTGGAGATTTAGGGGCATTGGTGAGTACAATGTCCATACTCACCACAAAGAGCGCATGGGAAGTTTGTCTGGAGGTTGTTATTGTTGTTCTTCCCTTGTTGTTTGTTGTTATTGTCCCCTTGGGGGTTTTGGTTGCCCCCAATGTGTTGGTTTTGTTGGGGGTTGTTTCCTCCTGGTCGCATGATCCAGGTGGATATCGGTGGGTACCCACCTTTTCCAACTGGCTCAAAACAATTTTCTGACAATTTTGGCAATTTACTGTTTTTAGCAGTTTTAACTTCCGAGGCCATTTTGAGGGCCTAAATGAAGGTTTTTTGGGATAGATCTTCTCAATGATATCCAAAGGAATGATTGAGCCCCCAAAATGAATCTTTGATGATACCTTTCCAATGGGCTATCACACGCCCAAAACAAATATCGTATGCAAAAGTTATGACCCCAGGAAGTTGATGTACTAACTTATCCAGACGGGGCCCACATGACTTTTGGCGCTTCATCTACTAGGGTTAGGTTTTTTGATGTCTAGGGTTTTTGGAATTCCTGTTTATTGTAAAAATTCCTTCGGAGCCTCATTGTAATAATATTCTTGCGAATGAGTGTAGTCGTCACATCTCTTCTCAGAGATAAGCCACCACCATTCCAGCAAGCTTGTTTCCGCTGCATTTTACAGTTTCAGCTTATTTCCTTATTGAATAGAAAACCATTTTTACTGTATCTCTGTTATTTTGTGTTAATAACCTGTTAAGAATATTTATTCATTTAGTTCTTCTCATAAAATCCGGATCAGTGGTATCAGAGTGGTCTTCTTCTTGTCGTCTTAATGCATGTCCCCAACGAGGTCAGAGTACAAAGAGTTGCGTCTTGAGCTTGTTTCTCTTGAGGAAAAAATCTCTCGCACACCCAAATGACCTCTCATGGAAGGAGAAAATAAATATGATGAGACATGAGATCCTTTCAAACTGTTGATTGAGGAATCCCTCATGCAACAAAGGAACGAGATGATTGATAGTTTTGTGCAAATCCTTCGACGGCTACCAACATAAGACACATCTTCTTCGAGCAGAGGTGCCACCCCCTTCAAGGTACAAATAAACTTTTATATTCTTATATTTGAAGTTCAGATAGACACAGATGCTATAGAAAAGTGGTTGAATCTACTAGAAGGGTATTTTTATATCCATAACTTTTCGAATAGAGAAAAGATTACTTTTGCGCTCCTCAAAGTCGTTCCCCATATCAAAGATTGGTGAGAAACTTTCTGTGAGAAAAAGGAAACAAATGAACCCTCATTATTTACAGTCACAGCTACCTAGGAATCCTTTAGGGATGATATTAAGGAACAATACTACCTTGTCAGAAGTTATGATGACTTGTATACCAAATGGACCACACTACGACAAGAAAGAGACCAAGTAGTGCCAGATTTCACAAATATCTTTCATACCTTGCGCACCAAGCTGGGTATCAAAGATTCAGAGTGACATCTGGTGCTCAAGTATCGCAACACTCTACATAGACACATCCAGACTGAAATGGAATTTTTGGACATCTCAACCTTGGGCGCAGCCTACCGATATGCTGTCAAAATCAAGCAGAAGCTCAAACAAAAGACATGACAATTTGGGCCTGGGAACCCCTCACAACAAAATCCAGAAAAGGGCAGCCCCTACCCATAGAACAAAGGACAAAGAAAATATGGACAGTATCAAGACAACGAGTCCAAGTCACAAGCAAAGAAGGACACCATAAAGACAAAGAAAGATACCGGGAGGTGGTCCGACTTCCATAAGAGCCCTTGGCATAACACTGCTGACTACCGCTCAAAGCAGTTGTTGGTGGCCGAAGTGAAAGCCTCTAATTCATATGCAAGTTCAGACTTTGAGACAAAACCAAAAAGGGGAAGACAGATCATTGATGTGGAACCCAGTGCCATTGTTTCTACCACCAAGCTCCATCCTGGTGAACCAGACAAGCCAGAAGAAGGAGAATGCCTCTTCCATTCACAGATGTGGGTAAAAGGCACCGTGCTACACTTCATCATGGTTAGCGGTAGCAAGAAGAACCTCATCTCAGCATAGGTCATCAAGCGGCTAGCCCTGCCGACAACACCGCACCCACAACCCTACACCATTGGATGGCTTTGCCAAGGATGTCATCTCCGCATTAGCCAACAGTGTCGAATGTTGTATGACATCAAGCCCTTCAAAGACGAGGTATTGTGTGATGTTTCTCCTCTCGAGGTTTGTGATGTTATTTTGGGCCAACTTTATTTATGGAAACATCATGCTATATATGATTCTACGCCTTGTAGTGTTATTATTACTTTGAAAAGGAAATTGTATAGGATACTCGAGGCAGTTCCACCTAGTGCTATTTTCTTGATCTCTGCTAAGAAATGTAGGAAGGTCATCTCTCAGACGAGGAAGTTTGTCTTCTTCATGATTTTCTCTCAAAATAAGAAAAATATCACAGCCACATCCAAGGTCTCTGCGTTCAACCTGTCCACACAGCAGAAAAAAGTAGATAAGGCCGTGGAAGAATACTCAGATATCTTCTCCTCACCTACCGGGGTACCTCTGCATTTCCAGGTCAAGCACCCCATCGATCTGACCCCTGATGCACCGCTTCCCAATCGGCCAGTCTATCGTTGCTCTCTATTAGAGAATGAGGAAATCAAATGACAGATACAAGAACTGCTCCACAATGGGCACATCCATCCCATCTCATCACCTTGCGGGAGCCTAATCTTGCTGGTACATAAGAAATATGGAACTTGGAGACTCTACATTGATTACCGGGCTCTGAATAAAATCACAGTCAGAAATCGGTACCCAATTCCTAGAATCGATGACCTCCTTGATCAACTCACGAGGGCCAAATACTTCAGTAAGATTGATCTAAAGTCTGGCTACCACTAGGTCCCGATAGAACAGAAAGATGTATGGAAAACTACCTTCTGTTGGGTATGTGTTATATTCTTTGCACGAGTAGTAGTGTCTGAGCGCTTACGCCGGGCGCGCAGGGGGGTGCAGGGGGGCAGAGCCCCCCACAAATTTTTTTTTGGGCCGACATATTTTCGCCGGTTTCGGGCCAACATATTTTCGCCGGTTTCGGGCCGACATATTTTCGCCGGGCCGACATATTTCCGGGACGACATATTTCCGGGACCACATGATATTAGGTGGTTTTTTCGGCACATGGTTTTTTGCTGATGATTTTCTATTTCCGGTTAAGNTGCACTATCAGGTCAAGTACCCCATCGATCTGACCCCTGGGGCACCACTGCCCAATGGGACAGTGTATCGTCTCTCTATGTTAGAGAATGAGGAGATCAAGCGACAAATCCAATAACTTCTCCACAAGGGGCACATCTGTCCCATCTCATCACCTTGCGAGAGCCCGATCATGTTGGTATAGAAGAAAGATGGAACATGGCGACTCCGCATTGATTATAGGGCCCTGAATAAAATCATAGTCAAAAACCGATACCCAATTCCCTGAATCGATGACCTCCTTGATCAACTCACGAGGGCCAAATACTTCAGTAAGATTGATCTAAATTCTGGCTACCACTAGGTCCCAATAGAACATATAGATGTATGGAAGACCACCTTCAAGTCAAAGGAAGGCCTTTTTGAATAGTTGGTCACGCCCTTTGGTTTGAAAAATGCTCCAGCCACTTTCATGAGGATGATGGACGATATCCTGCAACCATTCACCGATACTTTTGTAGTGGTGTATCTGGATGACATTCTCATTTACATCAAGTCTTGGGCAAAACACTTGCAGCATATTTCGCAGGTTTTGCACACCGTGCGGCAGCACAAGCTATACGCCAACTTGGAAAAGTGTTCCTTTGGAATGGACAGGGTCCATTACCTAGGCTACATCATTGATCATCATGGCGTACATGTGGATCCAACCAAGATCCAAGTCATCCGTGACTGGACAGCCCCAACCACACTCACTGAGCTTCGGAGCTTCTTGGACCTTGCCAATTTCTACCATAGGTTCATGTTGGGATTATCCCATATTGCATGGGCCCTCAGCCAAATAACTAGGGGTGGTGGTAAGGAAAAATTTGTGTGGGGCCAGTCCCAACAACAAGTATTTGATGATTTGAAGCAGTGCTTGTGCTCAACCCCAGTACTTTCACTACTAGACCTACAACAGCCCTTTGAGATCGAGATAGATGCTTCAGACTATGTTGTGGGCATCGTTCTCACTAAGCATGGCCACCATGTGGCCTATCATAGTGAGACACTATAAGATGTTGTTCGTAAGTACCCTACTTACGACAAATAAATGTACTCCATTGTGCAAGCCTACCGCCAGTGGATACATTACATTCTTGGGAAGGAGATAGTCATCCACACTGATCATAAGCCATTGCAGTTCATGCAAACACAAGGAAAATTACAGAATGACCGCCATCAAAAGTGGTCCACATACTTACAACAATTCCACCTCAACATCAAGTATAAAACAAGAAGCACTAACCGCGTCTTTGATTTCCTCAGTAGATCGCCAGCCGCAGCACTCACCACGGTGCTAGACTCTTGTGGCCATGAGACCTCTGGATGGCCCCAACTCTATGAGACAAACCCAGACTTCACCACCACCTACCAAATGTTGGGTGCAAACACAGTTGTCAATAATTTCCATCTTCAGGATGGGTTGTTGTGTCATCTAGGCCATATATGTGTTCCATCAAGCGAGCGAGCGAAGATGATCTGGGAAGCCCACTACAGTCGGGTGGTCGGACACTTCACATCGAAAAGACAGTGGTGATGCTACAGAAACATTTCTACTGGTTGAAACTTCGAGAGGAGGTCAGAAATTATATCAGGTCCTGCACTATTGCCAAACCAACCACTAAGAAACAGGGCATGTACACCCCTCTTCCTACTCCTAACAGGCCATGGGAATCCATCTCAATGGAACACATGTCGAGCCTCCCATCCACCAAGCGGGGAAATGACTGTGTTTTTGTGGTTGTTGATCACTTTTCTAAGATGGTGATTATGGTTGCCTGCAAGAAGAGCATCATAGCAGAATCCACTGCCAAGCTCTTCTTTGAACAAGTCTGGGTACATTTTGGAATCCCACAAACCATTGTCTCATATCAGGATAGTCGATTTCTCATCACATTTTGTTCGAGCCTCTGGTCACTGTTGGACACCAAGCTCACCAAATCCACAGCCTTCCACCCCCAGACAGATGGCCAAACCGAGGTCATAAATCAAATGATCGTGCATATCCAACGCATGTATAATTCCAAGCACCCTTGCACATGGTATGAGAGTCTTCCCTATGTCCAGCATAGCTACAACCAAGCCCTACATAGCTCAACTAGCCACAACCCCTTTCAGGTGGGGTTGGGATTCCAACCATTGGGTCCCATAGATGTTTCACTTCCCCTTGCGGTCACCTCGGCCGACTCATCTCTTGCTCAACTGAAGCTGACAAAGCCACTCATTTCATTGAGCAGATCTAGCACATCTGCCAACAGGTTCAAGATATCCTACAGAAGTCCAATGACAAGTGCAAGCAACACCATGATCAACATTGGGTGCCACATAAGTTTCAGGTGGGTGACAAAGTTTGGTTGCACTTGCAGAAAGAATGCCTTAAATGACCCCATCGGAAGCTTCACCCACTATGTTATGGGTTGTACACCATCACCAAGGATGTGGAGGATAATTCTTTTGAGCTCAACATTACTCCTTTCCTTGGCATGCACCCAATGTTCAACGTGGACCTCATTCGGCCTTATTTCCCACCATTATTGGACACCTCAGACGTAGCAGAACATCTGACACCAACAGAGCTCAACCTCGATTGCATACAACAGGAATCTAGTGATCAGATTGTGGACACACATATCAAGGTCACTCGACATCAAAGGATCCATCTTTATCGAGTTGTCAAAGTAGGGCAGCTCCTGCACCAAGGCAAGTGGCTCACCCGGGGCCAAATTCAATAGAAATTTCCTCATCTTATGGGGGAACTCAACACAATGGAGACCATTGCTTCTTAAGGAGCGAGGATTGATCCAGGTGGATATCGGTGGCCACCCACCTTTTCCAGCTAGCCCAAAACAGGTTTTTGGCAATTTTAGTAATTTACTATTTTTAGTAGTTTTTCGGGTCCTGAACTTCCAGAGTCGTTTTGAGGCCCTAAACGACGTTTTTTGGGGTATCTACCATTAGAAATGTCAACAATTGTAGTCCTCGGACAGATCTTTCCAACGGCTATATTGTGCCTAAAATGGAGATCATATGAAAAAGTTACGACCCGAGGAAGTTGATGTACTGACTTACCCAAACGGGGCCCACTTGACATTTGGCGCTTCATCTCCTAGGGTTAGTTTTTTGGATGTCTAGGGTTTTTGACACTCCAGTTTATTTTAGAAAGGCATTCAAAGACTCATTTTAATCATCTTCTTGTGAATGAGCGCAACCATCACATCTCTTCTCAGAGATAATCTGCCACCATTCCAGCAAGCTTGTTTTTCGCAGCATTTTACAGTTTCAGCTTATTTCCTTGTTGAATAGAAAACCAGTTTTATTGTATCTTTGTTATTATGTGTTAAGCATCTGTTAATAATCTGTAGTCATTTCGTTCTTCTCATAAAATCCATATCAGCATAACTTTGTGCCTATAATGAATAAAGGCCTGAAATTTTAACCACGGATAAGCTAAGATATTTATTCCATCTCCTAAAAAAATTACGTTATGAAACTTATCATAACAGAAGTTATAGTCAAAATGGAAGACCTTGTTGAATTTTATCCTATTCTAGACACTGAAATTTTACAACATACCCCATGCATAATATTTGATATGTGATTTTGAAACTCGTACAAAAGATACCACATACTGTTATGTTTCCACTACAATTGGTCTTACATAATTTGGATCTTGTATGAAGTAGTTATGTATGTTTTATCCATAACACTTGTTTGAGACTAGTTTCAGGACTAGTCAAAAACCCTATCTTCCACAAAGTGTATCTCCAAAAGTACCATGAGCCATAAGATGAAATGTTTACCATAGGTACCTTGATATTTTTTTATCAACAACCTCCAATTTTAGCTATATGAATCATTCTAGAAAAAAAAATTATAATGAAAATGGTAAGATGGCCTTTAAATAACATACCTTATCACACATCATCACAAGACTTCATCCTCGCTTGGAATTTCGCCCTTATTCACTTTGTATTCCCTCTAAAATTCACCTTGGATCTCCTTGGTTACCTCAGATAAAAATCACTTGAGTTAATATAACAAATGATCTCCTAGGTGCCTTATTTATACTAAATATGGAACCCTATTTTTAGGGCCGACTTGACCCAAATTCAATTCAATTTAATTTTTAATGATTATTCCATTGAGGCCAACTTTACCAACAACATCCTTAATATTTATTACAATGGGGCTAACTTGTAACTTCTTGTTTGCAACAACGTTTATTCTTTTAATTAATTTGGGGTTAACTTGACACTTATTGTTACAACTGTTTAGGGCTTCTTAACCATACTTCATGGCTTCCATATTCAAGAGGGAATATCTCCTCAACTTTGAGGAACCACGTGATGTACCAACTACCATTGGAAATGGCACAAAAATGAATATCCATATATGAGGGTGTTACATGCATTTACATTGTCCTTCATGTCCTTATTCCTAAAAAAACTCTGGGCTTCATGACCATACCTATGGGGATTCTTGTATACTTCTTCAAGTTCACCCATAACATATGTTGACATCAATGAAAAAAAAATGTCCAAAAACATAAATGAAAACCAACTATCCAACAATATCCCCCTTTGGCATTGATGGCAACACTCATACTCCACTTGTGACCAATTCTCGTGATCTTTCTCTCTTCATGTTTCTCTCCCCCTTTAACATCAATGGAAAAGGGTATATCCCTTTGGGGATTCTCCTCTTATATTCATTCTTCTAATCTTTCTCTTCTGATATTTTTCTTTCTTCCTCTTTGACATCATAGACAAAAGGGTAACTCCGCCTATTGATATATCTCCCCCTATATTCATCCTACTAATATGGTAACTTTCTCTCTCTTTGAAAATTTATCTTCCCTTGACTTCTCTTCAAGAGGTCGTGTAGATCAATGTGGGGATTTCTTGTACTTGCTTCATTTCCTCTCTTTCGGTGCTTCTTTTCCATTCGTGCTTCCTCTTGTAATTCACTGACATATATAAAAAAACATTAAAAAATTACCTTACTTCAAATCTTCATGGCTTGTCAAGTTCACATAAATGACCATACTTTTCAACAATTTTCCTTTGACGGTATGACTTCTGCTAACAATTTATCTTCCCTTGTTTTGATGTGCATTTCACTGTTTTCCTTCATGTAACTAATTGATTCCACCTGTCAATATGATTCCATCCACTGTTATGCATCTTTTCTTACTTATGTCTTCTATACCTTCCAAGTGTCTCATGAATTCATCGTTGTCCATATGCCATAAAATTTTCCATGATTCTGTTACTCAACTGCATACAATGTTTACCCATCTGTTGCAACTGATCACAACATATTCCATGTTGCTCAATCTGTCTATTTAGAATGAAACAATCTATACTAAATATATCCCTTCCTGAATATATACATGGAATCCTCTATACAATCTTGAACCTCTTCCTGAGAAGTATGCCAATGATATGATTCATAAATTTCAATTGATACCTGCATGGGAATGTGTTCCAAAAGTTGCTCCTCAAACAAACCATCACAAGACATTTTGCACTTCTGTCATCAAACCATTATGAAACTACTTTCCAAAAATATGCAAACACTTCAGACAGTTTGAAAGATAGTTCTCTGATATGTAGAGATGTTACTTACACTCCCCCTATTAAAATTCATATTTACTACGAGTCTCCAGTCGAATGGATCAAAAATATACCCTCTAACACAGATAAATATTCCTCTTTGTTTATGGATTCATCATCTTCCTAGTTTATGACTTGCATTCTGACATCTTTCTTTTTATCCTCTTCCTGAGTTCTGGCATCCTTTTCATCTTCATCCTCTTTCTGGATTTTGACATATTCCTCTTTTCTTGTGGATTCATCATGATATTGCATTTTCACAAATATTGTGAGTACGATATTTGAGACCTGGTTTTCATTCACCTATTCTTCTTGTTTAACACTTCTTCTTCAAACCTTCCTGTATGTGACATATTCCTTTTTCCCTGTATATTTGTTCTGATATTGTACTACTGCAAATACTAAGAGTATGAATTCTAGGTGTTCTTCATTCCTTTGTTCTTCCTTTACCTATTCTTGTTTTCTTTTCCAAATATTCTTATATCTAACATCAATGTTCTCTTTCTTAGAAGTTTCCATCATGCTTCTACAGTCACGAGCTATGTGTCTATAGTTATGGCATTTGTAACATTCAATATTGTATGGAGTCACATATGCATATTTTACTTGATTGTTTCTTCCATAAGCTACGAAATATGCAGATTTATGTCCAAAGTTAGTATAAATAAAACAATGACCATAAAAGAAACTTTCGTACTTGGGAGTGAATGATATTCTTTTGTTGTGGTCCTTTTGAACTCATGCAATGGATGATCATGATTTTCACTTCTATAATTTGTTTCCCTCATAATGATTGAAACTTCTTTGATACCTGAATGTGGAGGGTCTTTGATATATGTCTCATTTTTCATCCTTTTCTTGAGTCTTCTTCATTTATGGAGTGTTCTCCTTTGAGGGCTTGAATTATTCCTTATTGATAGAGTTTTTGATGAATTTTTCGTAACTCTTATCCTTCTCTTCATTCTTCCTTTTTAGTAATGTGTAACTTTTCCCTTAAACTTTATTTTATGATGATGTGGAGATTTATCTCTCTTCAGTGTTCTTGTTGTTCTTGAAAACTTTAACTCTTAATGTAACAGCTTCTTCTTCAAGCTTCTCACAATCCTCTAATTTATTCATCATTTGGATCTTCATGACTTCTTCCTTTCTCTTTGGTTCTTCAAGTTGGGTCTTCAAGGAGACAATTTCTTCTTCAAGTCTTCTCTCTTGTTGACTAAATTATGCTTCAAGCTTATTTAAGTCCTTGGATATTTCTTTGAGATGGCTAGTCAAAATATCTTCTATATTCTCTGCTTCCTTTCTTTGTGCTACTATTTCAGCTTCCAAAAATTGATTTTATTTCGACTCACATTTGTATGCTTCTTCGATCCTTATGGCTTCTTCTATTTGGAATTTTAGGTTTGTAATCATCTATTTAACTTCTTCAGAGTTGGGATTTTGAGTCCCCTTATTTAGCTCGATCAATTCTTCCTTGAGTGACCTAGTATTCCTTCTTTCTTTTGTCATATTTGTTGATTAATGTTGGTTGTCATTGATGTCAACCCTTGAAGAAAGACTCGTAGCACAAAGGTTTGGGTAATGGACCCAATATTGTTTAATGTAAATATGACTCATTATTTTTTTGTCTTTGTTGATAAGAAGTAAATATGGATGAACTCCAAAGTGGTCCCCTTATGGTGAAAGCCCTCACAGGAAGACGCTTTGTGGAGTAAGATAACCCATGCTTAATTGTGGAATAATGAGATGAAGGAAAGTGATTTTGTCAGGAAAA
>JASDQU010204438.1:5805-16506 GCA_032191745.1 Picea mariana
GCAATCTTGCACAAAAGGCCTTTTTCCATTTCCTTATGCAGACTTAAAATTACAAATCCCAGAGCTAAAAATATATTTTTTTCCACATATACGCACCTTGCCTACTATACAACATGCGTATACGTAGGTTGCACCACTACAACAGGCGTACATTGGGAAATGTGCCCAAAATTGAAAAATGGTGTCGGGTTTCCATGTCACATCATGAGATCAATGATCCTTGGCCTTCCATATACTGGAAACGTTCCAAGTCGGCCCTTCAGTTCCACTTGAAGGCTATAAATGGGCCAAATCCGAGCTATGGAAAAGAGGAGAAAGAATTCAACTTTGAGAACAAAGTTACTCTGGAGGAATTATTCACTTCACATTGAGTCTGCATCCCTTTGTCCTTTAAGTCTGAACACAGTGTTCAACCCCCAAGCTCTTCCCTTGTTGATTGAGAACTTCAATGTCTCTCTTGCATGAGCTTGCCTTTGGTCGAGGATTGAAGTGGTGGAGGCCCAACTGGAAGGAACTTAGTTTATCAGTTTTGAACCATGACGACACGAAAGCCTGTAACTTATTCACTTTTGCTGATTATATCTTAATAGAAATACTCTTTTCTCGTCCAATTGATACCTTGAAAATATTTGAATTATTTTTCCATGAGCGTATTTGTCATGAATATTGATGGATTATGCTATTGAATGTGCTAACATAATATATTATCACCATATGCTTGTATTTCTTGGTTTTTCAAGACTACTTGTAGGTATATTTCTTTGGGTCAAGTGCTCAACGGTGGACTTCATCGAACGTCTGGACGAGGTAGGCCTTTTATCTTGCCTTGCTAGCATATTTGTTTATATAGCATACTTGAGAATAGAGTTGATTTCTGCAGTCATTTTCGTCTATTGTGGTTTACCCCTAGCCATAGAGAGATTTTTCTCGTAACATAATTGGTGACCATACTGGGGATAGAATCTTCTTTTTGGAGTTTGGAGTGTTTTTCTCCTTAGATTGCTCTCGTTCATATTGAGTTTCTTGTCGTATGATTGCTTGACAACTTCTATTCACTCTGGGTCTGAGTCTTTCAACCTTCTCCTTAGCCTGGCAGTGTTTCGACACTTGTACGCTGGTTTTTGCCTAATAGACAAGTACATACGTGTGTTGTTCTTCTCCAAGCTGCGTACATACATGCTTTTCCCTTGAACAATCACGTACATCAACCTTTGTTGCTTGTTTTCTGGGTTTGGTGGTTGTTGGGTAGGTTTTGATGATTGCTGGGTCTTCTTGGGTCTCTGTAGTGACTGTTAAGTGTCTGTGGTATGAAAGTAAACCTGTATTTGGTTGAATTTTTGGGCGATGCCCTTCTCATCATCTTTTCATTTTGATTGTCCTTACACCTTGGGCTGGGTGTTTTGCTACTTGATATCCTACTTGGTTTGTCTCTGTCTATACACAGTAGAGTCTTTATATCAAGCTGTTGTTCAGTCCTTGCATTTTCATTTTTTATTATATTGAAAATACAAAAATATTAGGCATTTTACATTGCTTGACATTTTTATCTCTTGAGTCTTTTTGTCGTTTATCTTAGTGCATGTAAAGAAATATTGCATTTTTATTTAGAATTACAGAATTGAATTAAGAATTGCATTTTTTAAAGAAGCATATCATTCATTGGAAATTGAAGTTAGAACTTTGCATTGTTTTCATATTCATTTAATTTCCTTGCTGAGTCATAACATCAGTAGTTTCACGACCACACCTTTTGAGTAAGCAAGGCCATTAAAATTAACGCTATAATTTAAAATTGATTAGTAACGATTTTATTTTCTAGGGTGCACCAACTAGCTTAGGATTTAGTGCCTTGGAATAAGATTTTGTGAGTAAACTTCTCCATGGATATTAAATCAACATATGTGTCTGACTAAGGGAGTGGAGGAATCCATTGTATAATCAGTCATATCAGGAGCCTCCGCTTACACCAGATTTAAACAAGAGGTCACGTGAGGTCGGTTGAAGGGATATCCCCCTGATAGCTTCCTAGTGTCAGAGATATTTCTGGGGATCTATTCGTATTTGAGGATCTTTCTAGTGCCCTTACCTCTGTGAGAGGCAATGCTTTCAAGGTTTTGGGCTTTGCTACCCTGCCCATATGGAGGACCCGACTTATGATTGTTTGCCTACACATCGGTTATACCATGGTTGATTAGTTGCTTGACTTAGGTACCACATAGGTTACTTGCAAGGGTTATTTTGCAGGTACCCTGGGTCAAATAAGGGTCAGACAACACAAAACCTTTATGGAGGATTACCTCTTTGGGGGGATCTGACTGATTGGTTGTTAAGCCCACGAGGGCCCTTATTACTGATTCTGATACCTTTGATCTTTAGCAGGGAGTCTCAGGCCCCTCTTGGGTGAGGCATACATACTTTAGGTAGGGAGGCCCATTTCAGCCACTTCATCCTGTTTGCATGCATATTGGCCTTTTGATTATTTTTGGTGTGTTATTTGATTTTTTAGTAGACCTTTGAGATTTTATACCGTGCCTTAAATTGTCATTATCATGGATAGTGGAGTCCATTTGGCTCCTTCATTTACTACTACCTCCCCCATGACATTCACAAATTTCATGGGGACGAATCTGTCCGCTCTTCATAATGGTATGAAGAATTATGACACTCAGTCCATGCCTTGGGTCTCTAGCCATTTTTCTGTTGATATGTTAAACATGCCTTCACCCTTTCCATCCTCTCCCTGACCCACTTATGTGAATCCTAGTTTTGGATCCGGGGGCACCATGTCCCCACCATCTACATATTCATTTGATGGGAGTCATGTCTGTCTACGAACTCTCACTGTGGGAGGTTGGAACCTCCCCTCTTACGGATCCAGTCCTAGCCATATTTTTTCAGGATCCAGTACTCATATGGGTGGTTATCCTACTTATTACACCTCGTCCGTGTATCCTTCGTCCGTCATGCCAGTTCCTACGAACACTTTTCCCATGATGGGTCCACATATCCCCTCTGGTATTTCATATGGGGGGAACCGTTTTTATGGTTCGGGCTACCCTCTTCACGAAACCCCTTCACATGGGGGAAACATATATCCTCACTTGAGTAATCCTTATCATACTTTCATCTCTTCACAAACATCTGCTTCAATGATGATGCTCGTACAAACCTCTATGGATCAACTAGGCGGAGGATACTACGTTGTCAGACAGGGACAGGGTGTAAGCCATGATCGTTCCTGGTCTGCAATGTCTCAAAACCAATATTTCCACAGACCTTGGTCTCAAATGCCACAACTCACCACCGCTAGTCTTGTCACCGCCAGTCATAATGGAGCTCCATCACCAACCACTAATAGTCATGTTGGGGATTAGTCAAAAACCTCTGCAAGTCATGTTGAAAACCTGCAACCAACCACTAC
The DNA here is from genome assembly GCA_032191745.1 of Picea mariana. Taxonomy (NCBI): domain Eukaryota; kingdom Viridiplantae; phylum Streptophyta; class Pinopsida; order Pinales; family Pinaceae; genus Picea; species Picea mariana. The sequence goes on from JASDQU010204438.1 coordinate 9,227, forward strand.
TAGTCATGCTGGGGGAATCACTCCAGTTTCCATGAGTCATATCAATATTACATCTCCAACCTCTGTCCATCACGTGGGACATGAACCTCCAGCCTATGCCAGTTGCGCTGAGAGCATGTCACCAACCATAGTAAATGACGTTGGGGACATCCATGCGATTGAGAAGCCTAGACATGTCAGACGTGAGCCCAGATTCCTTTACAGGACTTGTGAAGGAAATCACCTTACTCCTTTATGCCCTGCTACAACTCCAATACCAGAAGCATGGTTCTCACCTGGGGGCCCTTCGGGTTCTGAGGCGTCTGTGGTTTCCCCACACCCTGTTTCTCCTTTGATTGACATGACAGTCATGCCGATCCAATCCTCGCATGAAAACACCCCCATTTTTTAGGGTTACGTGTCTCTGGGCCTTGTTGTCATGCATCCTATTAAACCAACGGTTGAAGAACTGGTCGTACTGATGCAATTTTCGGTCAATCCGACCCTTTTCTTGGAGGGTGATGTGTTCTTCAACCATGTCGTTACCATTTATGATACTGCACCTTCTGAACAAGAGAGAGTTTTACTCTCCCCAAGTACTCTCCCTTCAAGTCCTGGAGAATTTCCCTTTGATTGGGACGGTCTTGTGGGGTATCCAATGCCTCCTCCCCTGTCCTTTCAAGTAAGAAACATTGTTTGATATATCATGGAGAAGGTAACCTTCATTCACACTTTATCAACATCGACTTGGAGAGATTTGGGTTTTCCCAAGATTGTGTCGTCTATTCATAAGATGATGACCTTTCACATAAGCCCAGCAAGAGAGGCTTGGCCTCCCCCTTGACATGCCGCCTAGAAACCTCCCAACGAGTCTGATTTAAGCTCTTTTCCGAATTGTCTAAAAAATGATTTAAACTTTTCCTTTTCCCCCTTTAAACTTTTCCAAGTGATTTCTTTCCTCGAGTGACCTAGAGAGTGTTATAGCAATATTTGCCTCACCCCATGCAATCTTGCACAAAAGGCCTTTTTCCATTTCCCTATGTAGACTTAAAATCCCTTTTTACAAATCCCAAAGCTAAAAATATATATTTTTCCACATATACACACCTTGCCTACTATACAACATGCGTATATGCATGTTGCACCACTACAGCCTGTGTACATCGGGAAATGTGCCCAAAATTGAAAAATGGTGTCGGGTTTCCATGTCACGTCACAAGATCAATGATCCTCGACCTTCCATATTCTGGAAACATTCCGACTTGACCCTTCTTTTGCACTTGAAGGTTATAAATGGGCCAAATTCGAGCTATGGAAAAGAGGAGAAAGAATTCAAATTTGAGAGCAAAGTTACTCTGGAGGAATTATTCACTTCACATTGAGTCTACATCCCTTTGTCCTTTAAGTCTGAACACAGTGTTCAACACCTAATCTCTTCCCTTGTTGATTGACAACTTCATTATCTCTCTTACATGATCTTGCCTTTGGTGGAGGATTGAAGTGGTGGAGGCCCAGCTGGAAGGAACTTAGTTTCTTGGTTCCGAACCATGCCGACATGGAAGTCTATAACTTATTCACTTCTGTTGATTATATCTTAATAGAAATACTCTTTTCTCGTCCAATTGATATCTTGCAAATATTTGAATTATTATTCCATGGGCATATTTGTCATGAATATTGATGGATTATGATATTGAATGTGCTAACATCATATATTATGACCATATGCTTGCGTTGCTTGGTTGTTGAGGAACAGTTGCAGGTACACTTCTTTGGGTCAAGTGCTCAACGGTGGACTTCATCGAATGTCTGGACGAGGTAGGCCTTTTATCTTGTCTTGCTAGCATATTTGTTTATATAGCATACTTGAGAATATAGTTGATTTTTGTAGTCATTTCTGTCTGTTGTGGTTTACCCCTAGACATAGAGATATTTTCATCGTAATAGAGAGAGGGGTGGGTTTTACTTGGTCTTTTTACCCTTCACATGACACTACTATCCTGCACCTTCTCGACACCTTCTTCAGCTTCATGCTTGATGATTCCTTGAGTCACTGTGAGGATCACTGTCACTCTTTCGGATTCTTCTTGCAAACATTCTATCTACTGCATGCAGGCCTACTGCTCTGCTCTTCCCTGATCTGATTCATTTCTAAATATAACTTTTAGTTTTCGTTCATCATGGTGACCACCTCTACTGGTGGCAATCTTCCCATTGTTGCTTGTAATTTCTGCACCTTTGCCTGCACAGTTTGAATATTTTGACTTGTATCCTATTGGACCTTGTCTTCATTCAATTATGTCCAAACAACCATAGTTTCTGTATATAGTTGTGCGCACTCTACTTCGAGAGTTTTTATACTGTCCATCTTTGTTGTCGTAGTTTTCTTCCTTGTCTCCCTCTCTTAAGGTGGCATACTTGGTGTTACGTGTGCTTCCAAATCCACTATGCATGCACATAAGCCATGAGTGGCTTCACTTATCTTAGTGACTTGATCTTCCACCGGGGGCTCCTTCTCATCTCGCACCTCTGAGTGTTCTTGGTAGACTCGCTCGAATGCATGTTGCATTCATTCTACTTTCAATGTGGCATCATCGCGCTCTTGTTTTACATTGTTGTATTTTGTCTCTAAGGCCAAATTTTCTGCTGTAATTTTTACTAGCTCAATATATGTCTTCTCAACGCGCACGCTCATCTCCTGTGTTGCACTCATTAGTAGCTCCTGCAACAAATCCATTGGTAATTGAGATACCACAAGATCTATGTGACCTAATTCCCTGGCCTACTATTGCATGTCAGTCGTGGGGAACTCGACTGCCCCTGTCCCTAGCTTAATTATCCTTCTCTCCTCTATGACTACCAAGGAATGGGAGATTTATGACCATGCCTCTCTAGTATTGATAGTGCTGGTTATGGTGTCTTCCTCCGTTTATCACCCTAGTGTGATATTTGTGACTTCTAACACCTGTCACAATTGTGCCATATGTTCCTACATACGTTTTTTCATTTCTTTGTGTTGTTGTGTTGTGCGCTGAAATGCATTGTCAGTGACTTCTTTGACCTGGTCACTAAGCTTCCCTAAGTATATTCTGTTAGTGCCTGAATAACGACTTCCTTAACAAATTTTCACTTAGGCCGTTGCTTTCCGGGTCTCCCTGTCACTCCCTCTTTTCTCTTTCTGTCATTGTGTGGTGCTAGCGACGGTGATTGCTCCTCTGCCCCCTTCCCTTTGTCCTGGTCCTCTTCTTCTTCCTCTTCCTCCTCATCGACATTGTAGACTTTCAGGTTTGGCTGCACCAATGGCTCTGTCTCTATGGGTGGAATATTCCACTCATCCTCCCAATCATCCATGACGTTTCCCATCTCTTCTTCTTTCAATCTGTATTGTGTTGGCAACCACTATTGGTCTGGTTCTTTCTTCTCCTGAACATACATGTGGTGGCATCCTACCTTAAAACACGCCAATGCCTTGTATGCCTCGACCACCTGAAGTAGTATGCATGGGGTCTTCTCTATACTATCTCTGATAGTTTCCTTTTAGATATAGAACACGACATTAGTGTCCATATGACGTGCCTTATGTGTAGTGTACCACAGGTTCTAATAGCACACGACTATGCAAGAATTCTCCTTCACTCCCAAGAACTAACTATCATTCACCTTTCTCCAGGATGATAGTGTGATTAGGATCAATAACCAATAATAGTGAAATTTTGTCTCCTTGTCCTGCGCTTCCTCATAGTCAATCAAGAATTGGTTCAACAAAAATGTTTCCCAGTTCATCTGGACACCCTCTACACACTATTTTGCAGTCACTATAACCACTGTTGGGACTTGATATTTTTTGCATTTCTTCAATATTTTACAGGCTAACGTTTGTGTCACAAAAGTTATCATCGGGTTACATATGCTAGCGACGTCCAAACTGTGTTGTCCTCCGAATGTGTGAAAATTTTCTTTCATGCTCTCGACGAGAGCTTTCTCCTTTTTCTTATAAAAAAAATGTAGATGCAAGGTCCAATCCCTACGATGGAAGACCTGCAATGCACATTATCAAATAAATATCAATGTATATTAGTCTGTCAAGCCACAAGTATCCTCCGTGCACACAACATAGCAACATTTTCATGCACGTGTTGATTTCCTAGCTTTGTCCAAAGTGCAGTATGTCGAATAGATTTAGAAGGCCTGCTTTCTGCAACCCCCTAGCACACACCTATGGTTCGATGAAAATCACGCGGGTCTCAAAACTAATGAATTTCATAAGGAACTTACTAGGTACGAGCTCCAGAAACTTCTTTTCATTAGTGATATCATGGTTAGTGTACTTTAGGGTTAGTATCATATATAACATATCTCGTTCTATTATGACACCTTTTGGGATATGTGGCTCAACTAATGGATACCTGACCTCTTTCTGCAAGTGGACGTGTGCCACTGATGGCTTCCTCGACAGGATATAATCCTTGGGAAATAGTTCATAGGAGGACAAGGCTTCTTGTGTTTCTTCGACTACTGGGGGTGTTGCGGGCTGGCTGTGTAGTTTCTTCAGTATTGAGGCTGATGTTGTTCCTGCCTTAGGTGCCATCTTCCTCTGTGATGTTGGTTTCAACTGTTACCTAGTTATGGAACTTTGTTTGGGACTATGGCTTTGTAACTTCATCTCTTCGGCTTGTGCAGTCTTTGACTCTCTATGGAGAACAATAATACTTCGTTGTCCCTTTGCATGCTCTTATACTTCATTGCCAACTGTAGTTTCCTTTTGTGCCTAATCTTTCTGTCTAATCCACTAATGGTTGTCATTCATTACCTACTTTTATTTCTCCATCACTCCATATCTTCGAAGAATTCTCCGTTCGATTTGGAAATCAGTCAAGATCTCTTGCATTTAATGGTATGCGACACCACTACTTCGCCGTCATGATAGATTTTTATTGCACACACTATAATGGATTGTGTTAAATGTGTTTAGCTRTCATCTACGTAGTATCATATTTTTGTGYGATATMTTTTTGCTCCATCTTTGTGTCCTTCGTTTGTGCGTCCTTCTACTTACTCTTTTCTTATYTGCAGCAGTTTCCTACTTTTCTTCTTTTAYGCATAACTGAATCTTATTTTCCTCGTCAACTTATGACCTCTTCCCTTGACTTGTTTATTGATTTTTTCTATTTTTCCTGCTTTTTATTTCTTTTTCTACCTTTTCCTTCCTACGATACACTATGATACAATTCTAACCTATAAAACTCTTCTAGTGCATGGAAGGAAGACCATCCATATACAGTTTCAGCCGACTCCCATTCACTAGTCCTTCCACGACTTGTCCATCCAATTGCTCTAACTGAAAAACACCTGCATGTTACGAGGAAAATCTCTCTATGGCTAGGGGTAAACCACAACAGATGGAAATGACTGTAGAAAAAAACTCTAATCCCAGGTATGCTATATAAATGAATATGCTAGCGAGATAAGATAAAAGGTCCACCTCGTCCAGACGTTCGATGAAGGCCACCGTTATACCATTTCAATGAAGTCCAGACGTTCGATGAAGTCCAGACATTCGATGGGTAGCTTGATATACCATTTCATGGCAACCCCCATGAGGGTGCGTTGAAACAATCTCAACTGAATAGAATCGTCACTAAGGGAATTCGAAGAGCACCAAAGGTGAAAAGTGGTAACGTGATCACCAAGATCCTCACCAATTTTACCTTCGAATTTTGGAATATCCCAAGGTAGCTTAGTGGGGACAGGGGGGGCATGGCGGATCATGACACACAAGGTCGTTCATCAACTTAGACCAGTTTGGAAAATTGAGCGTGGTCAGAAAATGGAGACAGGGTTGTGGCATCTGGCCCCAAGCTCCCTAGAAATATTGTTGTTGGGGAATCACAGCCCATCCAGGGTTCTGGTAAGCACCATGGCCCTGTTCGGGATTGTAAGACCCTCCTCCAGACTGATTCATGAGGGGTTGGTTGGGCACCATTCCAGTACAAATGTTCTGACGAGGGTTGTAAAAATTGCCCCCAGCTAGAGTAGCTCCAGACTGGGGGTTGTCCAACTAGTGTAAATGACCTCCCCTGGGTGTGAATCCAGAGGATAAAGGTGGATATGGAAAATGTATTGTTCGTAATTGATATAGAGGAGGTGGGTGTAAAGGATGAAACATGAGCAATAGATTTTCTGCCAGGTTGGTTACTCCATCTAGGAGCATTAAAACTAGGATTAGACCCAGGGTGAAAAGGAGGAAGGCCTCCAACTGTAGGAATAATTTGTGGGACATGAGCACCACCAAACGAGAAAGGAGTATGTGAAGAAGCCATGCCCCCAATTCCAACACTAGTATGCAGGCTAGCCGTAGGGATGGAGGATGAAAACCGCGACGTGAAATTCAACATACCATAAGAAAAAAGGGCTAGAGGCCACAAAGATGGACTAAATATTGTATCCTGACGAGTGACAAAGGGACCCAAAAGGTGTCGTGGATATAGGTTGAGCATTCACTATAGGAAAAATAGGAGTGATGATAGGAACCTCCGACACCACAATCAAAGTGACTAAAGGTGTCGAAGAAGTGTTGTTAACTATAATGGGTATGGGAGTTGAAGGACTCCCACTATCTTTCTAACTTGATTCAGAACTCATCCTTGTATGATCACAAGTCTGGTAAGTAGAGGCATGTGTGTTAATTTTTTTTCAAAATCTCAACCCAGTTTCAGTCTCGCTGATTTTTCAGTCAAATTTAAATGCCAAACTCAGTTTCAACACTGTTTCAGCATATGCTACAGCCTGGTGTTTCAGCATCTGCTCACAACGGTGTTTCAGCATCAGCATATGCTACAGCCTGGTGTTTCAGCATCTGCTCACAGCGGTGTTTCAGCATCAGCATATGCTACAGCCTGGTGTTTCAGCATAAGACTCAGCACTATGTTTCAGCATATGCTACAGCCTGGTGTTTTAGCATATATTACAGCCTGGTGTTTCATCTTATGCTACAGCCTGGAGTTTCAGCATAAGCTACAGCTTGGTGTTTCAGCATATAAAAAACTTAACAGAAAATAAATTTCAGAACTGAAACATGAGGATTATGAACATTGTTTTCAACGCAGAAATAAAATATCATCAATATGCAAAATTCAGAAAATATTAGACACAAATATTTTCGGTCTAACTTCGACCTTGGAAAAACCCACAAGGGGAAAACTAGTTAGAGAGGGATTTGTATTATTTATGAGCTTCTGAGAAATTCTTTTACAGCATTTTCATCTTCAGATATTTACACAAACTTATCTGGACATTCCTGT
>JASDQU010204440.1:2226-13991 GCA_032191745.1 Picea mariana
CATAATACCTCTTCTGGTGTAATTTTCTTAGAATGTTTAGTTTAGGCACTAATTCAAACATTTTGTATTTTGGCCATTTTCCCCAAATGATATAACTCTCATATAGAAATGGAAGAAATGCAAGATGCTCCAATGCAAAATATATTAATAACTTTATGACAACAACATAGTAAACTTCATTACATGAAAATATGACAAAGAACTGGATACAATTATGCCTTTTGTTGTGCTATAGAAACAAGATATCCAAGGAATATGGATTATAATTTACCAATAAGAAAAACAACTTCATATCATGAGAAATGACACTGTACTAGATCTGATATGTGTAAAATAATAGCTGCAAGTATGTTATCTGAAGTCAACCCCCTCCTCACAGCCACAAGAACTTACCCAAGTACACCCTCTTGAAGAGAAGTTATAGTTTATTTAATAAATATGCACTTATCACTTCTTGTTTGTGCCCAACCTCTTCAAATCATGCTCAGAATGAGGTTACACGAACCTCATACAAAATTTCCAGCTTCTATAATAAGAAATGTGCTCAACGAGTGAGATATGCGCCCCCCACAAGGTAGTGACTCAACCAATTTGAGGTGAGTCGAATAAAAAAGATGAATTTCACCCAACCAAGCAAGATATATGTTCCAACAAGAGAAAAAAATGCACCCAACAACTGATAGCTCGTCCAACAATGGGAGAAATACACCCCACAAGTGATGACTCGACCCCCAAATAGACGATATGCGCCCAATAAATGATAACATGTCCCAGAGTGAGTGAAATGCACCCAACAAGTTATGGTCTCATCCTTTGTATCAGATGAAAGTGCCCACCAAATAAAGGTTGACTCCCAACGAGAAATATGGTCAAGCTTCAAAGGGAAACTCACCCAACTTGATGGATAAACTCAATTAGCAAGCGATTTCTCCCTCGAATAATGAGCTTAGCTTCTATGGTCAATAGATAAGCTCTTCACACCATACCCTCTGCCAAAATAAGGGAAACTTAAAGACAATTAATCTAAATGAATAAATCTGAAGTGATATTGTCCCCAAACCAGCTAAGGTGTATTGTTGCAACACCGAAACCAATAGATCAACAAGGGTTTCCAAAAACCCTAGGCTCTCTTCGCAAGATCTCTCCAGACAATATTTTCTCAAATGAGAAAATGCAAGAATGAGGGGCACCTCCTCATTCCCCCTCTTTTATTTCTATATTGAGTTATTTCCCACTCACTTTATCTTTAATTTTCTTTTTAAATTCACTTTATGCTTGCACAATTTATAATTTTTTAGTGACTTCATTTTCCTAAGACCCATGTCCCCCTTTTTCCCCTTTTCACTTTATAAAGTTATTTCCTAGGCAAAAGTTGAGTTCCCTCGGTAAATTTTCCGACTTAGCCTACGGGAACCAAGTTAGGCTAGCATAACCACTTCTTATGCCTCCTAGGCCAACAAGGACATTACAGTCCTCCCTACCTGATATTGCTTTTCCTCAAGAAATTGTAATCCAGGATGTTGCAATATCTTTTCTCCTTCCCAACTAGCATCCTCGACAGGCATATTTTTCCATTTGATCAGGTACTCTTTGATGCTCATGTTCCTTAATTTCCTCTCTCTGGTCTCTAACACCTCCTCCAGAATTAGAATCAACCTCCCCTCCTCATCCAATGGTGGTATCTATATAGAGGTGACAATATGATGTCACACTGCCTTCTTGAGGCATGAAACATGAAAGACATTTTGTATCTTACACCCCTATGGAATCTGTAACTCATAAGCTTCCTCCCCGACTCACCTCGCAATCTTGTAAGGACCATAGAATCATGGCTTTCATATTCAAGGATGACTACCTGTATGGCTACAAGAAAAGGTATACCAAGTCTCCCACCTCGAAATTGTGCTCCACTCTATGCTTGTCGACATACATCTTCTGTTGATTCTGTGTCATTTGCAAGTTATCTTTGAGAGATCGCAAGATGTCCTGACTCTCCTGAATCCAATATTTGGCTTTGTGTGCCTGAATGTCCCTAAATTCCTAATCCACAAAGGTGGTGTCATCATAACCATACAAATATTTGAAACGTGTCATCCCAATCAACATATGATAAGTGGTGTTATAACAATGCTCAGCAGAGTGCAACCATTTGATCCATGCCTTTTGTTTCCTTGATACATAATTTATCGAATGCCCCTCAAGCCATTTTTTCACAATTTTGGTTTTACCATGAGTTTGAGGGTGATAACTAGCACTAGGAATTAATTCTGTACATACGAGTTTGAAAAAATCCTTCCAGAAACCCCCCATGAATCTATTGTCTCGATCATTGATAATTGTCTTGGGTAGTCCATGCAACCGAAATACCTCTCTGAAGAACAATTCAACTACCTACGTTGTAGAGGATTTGGATGATATGGAAAATAAATCAGAGAATTTAGTAATCCTATAAACCACAACGTAGACACAATCCTTCCACTGAACCAGAGGCAACCCTATAATAAAATCCATCGAAATCCTTTCCCATTTTTGTTCAGGAATGGGAAGCAGTTGGAGAAATCCTGTTGGATGGGTATGTTCCACCTTTTTTTTCTGACAGATGTGAAAATCTTATACAAACTTCAATACATCAGTATTGAGACCCTTCTAAGTGAACCTATCCTGAATTTGTCTATAAGTCTTTAGGTATCCTGGATGAACTGCCAAAGGAAAAGTATGCACGACATACATAATTTTGTCTTTCAACTGAGATTATGGTACTAAATAGATCCGGTCCTTATAATATATGATGTCATCAATAACCCTGTAATTTTCATAAAAGACCCGACCATCAAGTATCTCACAAGCAAAATTATGCAAGAGCATCGCCAGGAAAGCACGAGCGGAGGACAGCTAGGCTCACTTGCACGCATTTTGAAGAATTTTAAATTTTTGATGAAGGCATATCATGCAAATATTTTGAAAGTAATTGTAATTAAAGAACAGATTTAATGTTGTAGAGATGGATAATCTCATGAGGACATCAGAGAATTTATTTTCTTTTAATGAAGCTGACTGCAATACATATTTGATGTATTCGATCTGATTCGTCTGTCACAAATATTTATTGTAATAAATTCTAATTAGTTGATAACTTTTAATTCGATAGGATAGCTCTAGAGTAGTTGGAGGGAAGAACTCGAAGAACCTCTCTTGCATAAATATTTGTATTGTTTCCAAAAAGAGGTTGTTGAAAAGTTGTTGGCACTCTAGTTATTGAGAGTTGTTTCCATTATAGTTGATAGTGGTTGTAGAAGTTGTTGAAGCAGTTTATGAACATATGCATTTTTTCAGGTGAATGAATATAACAGAGGATCATTTTCCCAAATGTATGGTGTTTCCATTTCTATCTGAATGAATGAATTGTAGACTCTTTGTTTATTTGCAATTCTTTGTTATTTCTTGTTCTTGTGTTTATGTATGCATTTACATGGTTGAATGTATAAATCTATAAAGATTTAAATAAGCTTCAATTGTTTCCCTTCTACGAGAAAGTGAAAGTGTGCATAGTGTCTGCAATGAGTGGATTGACATAGTCTATTTCAACTCATAAGATCAGAAGAGATAATGTGAACCTTATGTGTACAAGGAGTGCGTAGTGTCCGCAAGGTGTGTGTGATAGAGTCTATTTTGACTCAGAAAGTTATGGAGAGATAGCTTGAAGGAAGTTCATCCACAAGGAGTGCATGAAAGAGTATTTTAACTCAGGAGCTCGAGAGGAGTAGCTCAAGTTATCCACAGAGAAGCGATGTTTCTGAGGAATACCTGTTGTGAGGTGTGCATAGAATGAAATTCGACTAAGTGTCGAACAAGGTATTCAAAGAAGGAAAAGGTTCAAGAAGAACAAGATCAGTAGGAAAAGCGACGAGAAATATTCAAAGGGAGGATTCCTTTGAGGTTTCCCAGAATCAGCCAAGTGAGATCCATCCAGGAAGGATTGGTATCATTCCAGATCATCGGATCTGGGAAAAGCTGCCTGGATGCAAGTCGCGAGGTGTTTTTTCATTTCATAATTTGGATCATTTCAAAGTGTTGATGAGGTAGGATCACCAAAGTCGCGAAGTCATGAGGTGAATATTAACCATTGGTTGCAAGGAGACACATATCATAAGATTATAGAATACAGGAGTTATAGGTCTGGAGGAAGTAAGTGTGGAGTAAGTGAAATTTCACGAAGTAGTGAAACCTGAAGTACAACTGGACTGTCAGATCTAGGGAGACACGTGGAAGAGATCCACGAATTCGGGGAAAGGTGTTTCAGAAGAAAACATAGGAGGAGGTTGCAATATCGTTATATCTCGAAGTGGCGAAGGGGTTGGCCGAGGTCATATCCCTCGGTCACATTAAGGAGAAAGAGTCTAGCATGAGAATAATACTCACAAATCGTTGTTTCCAAGCACCGAAGAGAGGAATTTCAAGTAGTTTGAGATTGCAGGCGACATCAAGGGGACCTATGAGTGTATTAATTGTTCACGGTCTATTGAAGGCCCGAAGAACCGATTCGGCTTCAAGAGTTTGAAGATCCAAGACCGAGAGGTCGCAGAATCCCTAGGAGAGAAGGGGGTTGTTCACATCAAGTGGTATCAGAGACTAAATCTGTTTTCAGGTAAGACAAAGGAGACAGAGAATTAGGCTGATATCATTGAGTGGTATCAGATACATCATCACAATGTCACCTAGGAGATGTGCAGAGCCACCCGTAGAAAATAGATATATGTAAAGGGAGATGAGAGAACTGTGTGCAAGGCTAGATGTCATGGAAACAGGGAAAATAAGAGCACCTGATGTTGGAGACGTCAGTGATGCAGAGAATGGAGAAGTAAAGTTGAAGAAGTTATAGCAGAGGATGTTGTGGAAGAGCGCTTGCTGAAAGATATTGTTAAGCTGGGAGCTAGAGAAAAGATAGACATCCCAACATATGAAGGTAATTTGGACGTTTAAGAATTGTTTGATTGGATACAATCAATGGAAAAGTATTTCGACTATGAATATGTCCATGAGGAGAAAAAGGTGAAACATATTTTCACCGGGTTAAAAGTACATGCAACACTGTGGTGGGATGAACTACAATCTGATAGGAGAAAAAAAGGTAAACAATATATTAAGAGCTAGGATCAAATGGAAGCCAAGATAAAGGAGAAATTCATACCCAAGGAATACCAGATAAATCTGTTCAGGAGGTTGCAGAACCTGAGGAAGAGAGGAATGATTGTGAAGGAGTACACAAAGGAGTTGTAAATACTGAATATCAGGGCTGGACAAAGAGAGAGAGATGAGGAAAAAGTTGATAGATACATCAACGGCCCGAGATATGAAATCCAGGATGAAATCAACATGATGACAGTAAGGACAGTGGAGGATGTGTACCATATTGTGCTAAAATCAGAGGAGAAGTTGGCCAGGAAGAAAAGTCAACAAAGAAGAGGTAGAAGCTTAAATAGAGGCAACAAATTTTCCCATAACAAGGCACAGAAGCCCAAAGGTGAGATGAAGAAACCACATAGTCACTCTGAGAGAGGATGAAGTTCCCGAGGAAGACATAGTGGTGGTAGAAACTCTTTTCCTAGAGGAAGAGGAAGAGGTAGAGGAGGTGAAGTAAAGTGTTATGCCTATGGAAATGTAGGGAAAATGTTTTGGGAATGCCTCGAGAGGAAGAAAGAAGGAGGGGAAGCTCACATTTTGGAAGCACAGAAGAAAGATGTAGAGGCAGAAGGCGTAGGATATGGGAGATAATTAATGATGAAGAAAGTTGTCCTAAAGACAGAGCTAGAGGTTGAAAGGACAGTGTAGAGGAATAGTTTCTTCAGGACAACTTGCAAGACTAAAGAAAAAGTTTTCAAGGTGATAATTGACAGTGGGAACACTGATAATTTAGTATCTAGAGAGATGGTGGAGAAGTTAGAGCTGGAGACGATTGCACATTTGACGCCATATAAAATCTCATGGTTGCAAGAAGGTCATTAGGTAACAATCACTAAACAATTCCTGGTTGAATTTAAAATAGGAGGATATAGAGATGAGATTTTGTGAGATGTGATTCCCATGGATGTATGTCATGTTTTGTTGGGAAGACCCTGGAAGTATGACAAGAATGTAATTTATGATCGGAGAAATAATACTTATACCTTAGATAAGAATGGTAGGACACACATGTTGATTCCAATTGAGGAGAAGAAAGTGAAGGAAGAAGCCAACATGAGCATACTTCTCATGAGTGGGAAGGTACTCCTGAGTGAATTTAAGAAGGAACAAGAGATGCAGTTTGTTGTAGTGAGGAATCCTAAAGTTATCCTTACAAGTACTTCTATGGAGGATCTTCTTGAGGAAATTTAGGAGATGTTGGATAATTTTTTTGACATAGTAGTGGATGAGTTTCCAAGATCATTGCCACCTATCATAAGTATTATCCATCACATTGACTTGATATCAGGAGTGATTCTGCCAAACAAAGCATCATACAGACTGACACCTCAAGAGAATGAGAAGGTAAAAAGGAAAGTTCAGGATCTGTTAGACAAAGGTTTGGTCATGGAAAGCTTGAGTCCATGCACAGTACCAACTATGTTGGGTCCTAAAAATGATGGAGGATGGATAATGTGTACAGACTCAAGGGCCATAATGGATGACTTAATGAATTAATGAATTTTTTAAGTGGAGCAATGAATTTTTTAAGTGGAGCAATGAATGGATGTCGAGGATGGATGACTTAATGAATTTTTTAAGTGGAGCAAACTATTTTTCAAAGACATATTTGAAAAGTGGATATCAACAAATAAGGATGAGAGAAGGTGATGAGTGGAAAACAACCTTCAAGACAAATGAGGGATTGTATGCATGGCTTGTTATGTCATTTGGCTTAAAAAATGCCCCAAGTAATTTTATGAGGTTGATGAATGAAGTGTTGAAATATTTTATTGGCAAGTCTGTGATCGTATATCTAGATGATATATTGGTCTTCAGTAAAACTAAAAAAGAGCATCTGAGGCACTTAACATTAGTGATGAAGAGGTTATAGTGGGAGAAGTTGTTGATCAATTTAAAGAAGTCCTCTTTCATGAAGAAAAAAATCATTTATTTGGGTTTTGTGATCTCTTTGAATGAATTGAAGATGGATCTCGAAAAGGTGAAAGCTATCAAAGAATGGTCATCACCAAGGAGTATATTTGAAGTAAGAATCTTCCATGGATTAGCAAGTTTCTACCAGAAGTTCATCATACATTTTAGTGAAATCGATGCACAGATGATGGATACAGTGAAGATGAGACATAAGTCTTTCAAATGGACATAAGAGGCTGAGAAGAGATTCAACATATTGAAGGAGAAGATAACAAAACAACTGATTTGGTTTTGCCAAATTTCAGAAAGACATTTCAGGTGAGATGTGATGCGAGTGGAGTTGCAATTGGAGCGATCTTGAGCCAAGATAATAGGATTGTTGCATATTTTAGTGAGAAGCTGAATGATTCTAAGATAAAGTAATCCACGTATGATAAGGAATTCTATGCCATAATTCAAGCCTTGAGGAAATTGAGGCACTATCTCGTTCCAAAAGAATTTGTTTTGTATAATGATAATCAAGCTTTACAATTCATAGCCAGAAAAGAGAAGTTAAACCAGAGACATGCCAAGTGGATAGAGTTTATGAAAAATTTCACTTTTGTCATTAAACGTATTTTTGGTAATGCTAACAAGTTTGTTGATGCATTGAGCGGAGATGTTTGATTCTGCAGGAATTTCAAGTGAAAACCTTGGGGTTTGAACACCTTAAGGAAATGTATCATGATGATTCACATTTTAAGGAGGCATATGAGGCATGTGCGAATCCTATGCTCAAAGGCAGAAGCCAGTGGGATGAATATCTGATTCATGATGGGTTTTTGTTCAAAGGGTTCCATTTGTGCATACCAAAGTGTTTGATGAGGGAGAATTTCTTGAAGGAAAAGCATAGTGGAGGTATAGTTGGACATTTCGGCCATGAAAAAATGTTTGCACAGTTGAACAATTTGTATTATTGGCCAAGTATGAGAGAAGACATGAATTGTTTTTTGAACAGATGTAATATTTTCCAGTATGCAAACAGAAAGAAACAAAATACTAGGTTGTATCAACCATTGCCTATTCCAGAGAGGCCTTGGGATGCAATAAGAATGGATTTGATGTTGGGATTGCCAAGAACACAAAGAAGAAGTGATTCCATATTTGTGGTAGTTGAAATATTTTCAAAGATGGCACACTTTATCCCATGCCAGAAGACTAGTGATGCAACGAACGTTGCTAACTTGTTTTTCAAGGAAGTTGTAAGACTCCATGAGTTGCCCAAGAGTATCGTTTCAGACAAGGATACCAAATTTATTGGTCATTTATGGAGAACATTGTGGAAGAAGTTGGGAACATAAATATCCTTTAGTTATGTATATCACCCTCAAACATATGGATAGACCGAGGTGGTGAATCGAAGTTTGGGAGATTTGCAGAGAATTTTAGTCATTGAACACGATAGCCAGTGGGATCAGATTCTAGCACAAGCGAAATTTGCATACAACGAGTCAGTGAACAAAAGTACCAGGAAGATTCCATTTCAGATAGTATATGGAATGAATCTGATGGGAGTGTCAGAGTTAAGAGATCTGTATTATAGTGAATTTAGGAGTGCTGGAGTCGAATACTTTACTATAGAAATGTAGGAACTTCATAATAAGATCAAAGAGAAGTTGAAGAGGAGCAATAATGAATATAAAAGCAGAGCTGATCAACATAGGAGGAAAATTCAATTTGAAGTTGGAGATCAAGTTCTAGCACATATTAGGAAGGAGAGGTTCCCAAGGGGAACATATAATAAATTGAAGTTGAAGAAGATAGGATCACGCAAAATCCTAAGAATATTTGGCGAGAATGATTATGAGATAGAGCTACCATAAGATGTGGGTATATCGCCCATATTCAACATTGCAAACCTGTATCCTTACAGGGAATATGGAATTTGAGGACCCAAATATCAGAAGGAGATCCAGTGGAAAACAAAGATGCCTATAGCAGAAAATCCGCAGATGGAGCAGATCATAGATCGACGAATTGGTAAGAAGAGCATAAGGAAAACATATTTTTAGTATTTGGTAAAGTGGAAAGGATGTCCAATAGAATATGTTAGTTGGGTAAGCAAAGCGTACATCCAGAAACATGTAAGGTTAGTGCAGGATATTATGGACACGAGTCCATGAATTTTTCATCCAGAGGAGTATGATGCAGGAGCATCGCCAGGAAATCACGAGCGGAGGACAACTAGATGCACTAGCGCTCATTTTGAAGAATTTTAAATTTTTAAGGAAGGCGTATCACACAAATAATTTGAAAGGAATTGTAATTAAAGAACATCTTTAATGTTGTAGAGCTGGATAATCTCATGAGGACATTGGAGAATGTATTTTATTTTAATGAATTTGAGTGTAATATAGATTCAATGTATTCGATATAATGTGTCTGTCACAAACATTTATTGTAATAAATTCTAAGTAGTTCATAGATTTTAATTCGATAGGATAGATCTAGAGTAGTTGGAGGGAAGAACTCGAAGATCCCCTCTTGTATAAATATTTGTATTGTTTCCCAGAAGAGGCTGCTGAAAATTTGTTGGCACTCTAGTTATTGAGAATTGTTGCCATTATAGCTGATAGTGGCTGTAAAAGTTGTTGAAGCAGTTCATGAACATATGTATGTTTTCAGGTGAATGCATATAACAGAGGAGCATTGTTCCAAATGTATCATGTTTCCATGTCTATCTGAATGAATGAATGGTAAACTCTTTGTTTATTTGCAATTCTTTGTTATTTCTTGTTCTTGTGTTTATGTATGCATTTACATGGTTGAATGTATAAATATATGAAGATTTAAATAAGGTTCAATCATTTTTCTTCTACGAGCAAGTGCAAGTGTGCATAGTTTCCGAAAGGAGTGCGTTGACAGAGTCTATTTTGACTCATAAGCTCAGAATATATAACGTGAACCTTATGTGTACAAGGAGCATGTAGTGTCCGCAAGGTGTGTGTGATCGAGTCTATTTTGACTCAGAAAATTCTGGAGATATAGCTTGAAGGAAGTTCGTCCACAAGGAATGCACAACAAAGTATTTGGACTTAGGAGCTCAGGAGGAGTAGTTGAAGTTATTCACAGAGAATCCAAGTTGCAGAGGAAGACCTGTTGCGAGGTGTGCATAGACTAAAATTTGACTAAGTGTCGAACAAGCTATTCAAAGAAGGAAAATATTCGAAAAGAACAAGCTCAGGAGGAAAAGCAGTGAGAAATATTCAAAGGGAGGAGTCCTTTGAGGTTTCCCAGAATCAACCAAGAGAGATCCATCCAAAAGGGATTGGGATCGTTCCAGACCATTGAATCTGGGAAAAGTTTCATGGAGGCAACTCTCGAGGTGTTTCAACATTTCAAAGTTCGGAGCATTTCTAAGTGTTGAAGAGGTAGGATCGCCTAAGTCATGAAGTCACGAGGAGAATCTTAATCGTTGGTTGTTGTAAGAACCGTCCTAGTTAAGGACAACTACTCTGTCAACAAGTATTTTTTTTTTTTGTTTATTAAGGTGTGTGCGCGCGTGTAGAAGAAACAACCCCCTCGACTCTACGTCACCACTTGAACCAACAAGACGCAAGTGAGGAAAACACAATCAAGATGACCAGACATATCACTATGACAAAAAGAAATAAACGCCCCTTGACAAAAGGCGTGCAACTAGCAGCAGTAAGCTGAAAAAGACTCCAGGGGTTAGGTACAATACTGTCACAGAATGAAGGAACCCGACAGTAGAGTCGCAGTAGTGGAATTGTGCCTTTAAACAGCCCGAGACTACTGATACGGCTCAGAGTGTGTCGCAAGAGTGGAACTGTGCCTTTAAACAGCCCGAGACTCTTGATACGGCACTGGATCCCTTCCAACAGATTTACATACAGACAAAAATACTAAGCTACCAGAGGTGTCTATATCCCGCCTGACATGAACAAAATACACAATACAATACCACCGAGTGCTGCAAATCAGGGACAATCATGACCTCTATGGGAGACGCAAGTCATGAGGACTCTAATAACGACCCACTCCTATTGAGACCCGAAGACATCAATCAGGATCAAATGCTCCATTAATTATTATCAATCTGCGGAGACTTTATTCTGAGGTACTACCAATAATTTCAACCCCCCAACATTTTGTTATAAGGTCAGTAGGCACTATTTCGGGGACAAGCAGGAAGCACAAGCGCATTGCATTTTTCTGTAATTGCCATAATTGCGCAATGATATCATACCCTAAGGGTAAACCCTTGAACCTTTACAACCTCCATAATAACTTGCCCTTCCTGCCAATTATTACCATATTTGTAATAACCTTACAAAATAAAAGCAGTGCAATTTAAACATCGTCATTAGTATTCCATTTAACAATATTGACATCACAATTTGACATCATCCTAACCACTCAAATTAGGCCAATAATAACATTGCGATCTAAACATTATTACCATATTGTAATAACCTTACAAAATAATAGCAATGCAATTTGACATCGTCATTAGTATTTCCATTTAAACAATACTGACATCGCAATTCGACATCATCATAAACATTTAAATTAAGCCAATAATAACATTGCAATCTAAACATTATTACCATATTGTAGTAACCTTACAAAATAATAGCAGTGCAATTTAAACATCGTCATTAGTATTT
>JASDQU010204440.1:17362-28243 GCA_032191745.1 Picea mariana
ACCTTAATCAACAAGATATGGGCACTTGTCGAAGCTTCATCATTCGAGGGATGTATGAACCTTCCCCCTCGAGAGGGGGTTTGAGCAACCAAATATTTCTTCTGCGGAAAAGGTTGAGTGAGCACGACGAGTTGGGAATTTCCTTTAAAAATTTTGGCCACTTCATTGCGATGTGGATAGTCTCGAGTGTAGTGATATTCACCACAAATAAGACATGGGAATTTTTGGTTTCCACTGTGATTTCTTTTCGGTAGTAGGTGGAGGAGTTTGAGTTTTAGGTTGTTCATTGTTATTATTCTTCTTTGGTTTATTCTTTGTCTTCTTCTTACCTTTAGATTGTTGTGAAGGGGCATATCGAATTGCATTCACCTCATAGACTTGAGTCGGATGGGAGATAGAGGAGGGAGAGTTCGAACTGGAAGTAGGTGCTGAAGGATGTCAATACACAGTTCCAATTGAAGGGGAATTAGATTGGGTATTGATAGAGCCGATAAATCCATCCTCATGTGAGGATGATGGAGGTTTGTATGGATCGGTAGTGGCACAAGCAACATTTGGGATCAACTCATACAAAGTACCAGATTGGGAATAGACCAAATATAAGTACTGAGCCCAAG
Source organism: Picea mariana (assembly GCA_032191745.1). Lineage (NCBI taxonomy): Eukaryota > Viridiplantae > Streptophyta > Pinopsida > Pinales > Pinaceae > Picea > Picea mariana. Next base: position 17,980 of record JASDQU010204440.1, read on the forward strand.
AAATGGCCTCTTCCTCAGTGAATACACCACCCATGGCGACATCATGAGAAATCGGGGTTAACAATGATTTAGTGAACCATTCCACCAATAATTGGTCAGGAATGATTGCTTTGATCATACTTCATCATCATCTCCATTCATGGATATGATTAGAGATGTGTACAGAGTTAGTTTGATGAAGGGAGGTCAATAGTTCGGTACCCGTCTTGTAACGAATGGGTAGTTGAAAGTGTGTGAGAAAGGAAATGGCAAGGGAGAGTTAAAATCTTGAAAATAACTTCGTGGAAGTTCAATATACCACTTGGCTGCTGAGCCTGTAAGTGTTCTATGGAAAATATGTAAAAGTATAGAATCGTCCATTAAGGAGTTTGATGAACACCATAAATGGAAAGTCATCACATGGTTATTAGGGTATTCTCCACATTACCGTGAAATTTTGGAATGTCAGAGGGTAATTTAGCAGGGATCACTGGCCAAAAATTAGAATGTAATATAGGATCGTTAGTCAACCGAGATAAGTCTGGTAGATCCAGAGTCGCAAGAAATGGTAGTTGTCGGTTAAACGGAGGATGATACTAGTGTGGCATAGGGACACCAGTAGGACGATAAACTGGGTTAGGTGGATAGTTTTATCCAATAGATCCTCCTACATATAGTTGTTGTGGACTAGTGTATCCAGGATTAGAAGAGAGTGGAGAAACATGTGCAAAAGGAGGGTAAAATAATGGGTTTTGAGGATTATAAGTTGGTTGATTTGTTTTCCCATAAGGAGGATAAACATTTTTTCCATAAAGAGGATAAGACTGTTGTTGACCTTGAGGATGTTGCCCCCCAGATAAAAATGGATTTCCCAGAAAAGAAATGTGCCAAGGATTTGGCAGAACATTCTGTCCATATGATGGACTATGGACTCCATCTTGAGACTGCACCCCAAACTGAGGTTGAATCCCAAATGGGGGTTTCCCCCCAGCATGAGGTTGATTACCTAGAGGTATATGGGAACCGATGCCTCCAACTGGATTAGAGCCACTAAAACCAGCTCCTCCAACTGACGGTGTAGGTGTAAAACCAACAACAACATTATAACTAGGAGGAACAAAGAGTCTAGAAACTCTAGGTGTAACTTGGGTAGTGTTGGCAGTGGAAGGATTAAGCGCTTTGTACCCAAGTGGAAGTGATGGGTTCGGTCTAAGTGGTGTTCCAATTGGAGCTTGGGATGGTGTCATGTTCCCGGTGGGGATAGTAGCAACATGTGACACCATAGTGGAATGGGCCATTTGTAGGGAAACGGTCGAATGGGGACCAACTGACTGAGTGTTTTGAATAACGGACTGTGTGTTGGGACCAACGGTAGCACTATTGGGTGTACTAGAAAAGTTATATAAGGGTACCGTGTAGGTAACAAATGTTTCAGGTACTTGTGATACAACAGAAGTATTAACACCTGTTCCTAAGCTGTAAAGGTCTCGCACTGTGAGGGATGGAATTCCAGATATGTTAGTGGTCCAAAAAGGTTTCTCACCTTTAGGGATGATAAGTGGTCCGGTGGGTATTCCAAAAGTGTCAAAAAAAATTTCTCTGGATGAATTTAGTCAGAGAATACATCTCTCAGAAGCGTGAGGAAGATGGAAAGACTCTAGAGAATGAGATATTCGGAAATGATCTAAAGAGTCAGTTCTTTCCACTTGAGAAGTGGTGGTATCTTGGAACTCACTCTATTGAGGAGAGACCTCCAGTGGGTCAGTAGGAAAAGGTTGATAACCCTCTAGATCTTTTGGGGGTAGTCCTTGCATTCTGCATGAATGACGTGGAGGATCAATATTGCTCGAACCAAAAACTTTACGCAAAACGTCTATGTCCAACTAACGAAAAGAAACAACACATGCTAAAAATATAAGAATCAAACCAAGCAAACAAAACCTTCTCTCGATGACCGTACTAGTTGGTGATGAAATCCAACATCGCATGATCAAGTCAAGAAGGGGCTAGGATATGAGCAGGTGGAACATTTACGATGCCAACCTACTTAACAGACTTACACCTTGGTGCAAGCTTCCACACAATAATTGTGGATCTACCCTCCAAGGAGCCCGAGTGAGTTTGACCAACGTCTACTCCAGGTATAGCAAGACTTCCCTTCAATGTCACCTTGTGTGAAAACCCTAAATATTATGGCTACTAAGGACACCAACTCGTAGTCAGCCCCTGGGCGGGTACAATCGACAGTCCAATCTAAACGTATGGGTAGGATAACAAGTCTGGAATCCGTCGAGAGAACTGAGGACATATGGACTGGTAGAACTCCAGAGGATCCCGAATGGATTCAGAATTCTTGAAGCACCGAGACCAAATGAAGACAGTTGAACCTCAAGAAGAACCCCTAATATATGATCTGACTACTATGAAAAGTTGAACCACAGAGGGATAATATCTGTAACTCTCCTGAACATGACCTTGCACATAACCCTTGTGTGAGAGGGGGATCCTAGAAAGCCTATATGACAATTAGATTTTCTCTCCTATCGCAATATGATAATGTTTGTTTTGAATACTTTGGAGAGTTGCACTCACAACCTAATCCAAAGTGATAATCCTAGTCTAATGTTGGTGGAAGATTCTAAAAACAAAATGTTCTAGATTGATTTTAATTAGCGTTAATTTTACAGTTGTTCTTTACTCACAGGTGTGTGAAAGTGAAACTGATGGGGTTATGACTCAATTCCAAAAAAATGCACAAGAAATGATAAAAAATCCTTTCTTTTCAATGAATGTCTATTTAAGGGAAGGAGAAAATTGTTCTTTCACTATCAAACACTAAGATGCAATCCTCATGCAATTGTTTCTCAATTAGGAATCCAATCTAATGCTAAAATTTTAGAAACTCGTTCTAATATCCAAAACCAATCATAAAAATGTATCCTTTTTCTTATATGCGAATGATAATCAACTTGATGTAAAGCTTCCTATGCCGATCAGATTTCAAGATTCAAACAATCAGAAGCAAATTCCACATAAACAAAACACACTCTCTTTGTTGTGATCAAATAAGAAAACCAAGTTGCAAGAAAGAACCGTAAATCTCAAACAAAGAGAAATGATGGACAACTGAACTCAAAGATCAAATGGGATGGTTCATATATATTTTATTTTCCTTACTATAGATTTCATCCAATCAGATAAATGAGAGGAAAACAATGATTTGATTCCAAGTCTTCAAAGGAGAAGAATGACTAAAAACAAGGGAAAAAATGTCAAAAAATCCAAACAAAAGATGATCAATTATCAGAAAGAAAAGTGTTGAAGGCCAAGAAAAAGATGTACTGAGGTTATAAAGACTCTGGGCAAGTGAAAAAACAAAAGGAAGAACTCAGAGATGAATCTCCTGCAAGATTCTTAACAGAAAAGGGACAACTATCCGATGTCAAGGGCACCATAGCATTACAACGCTCTGTGCAAGACCATCAGGGAGTGCCAACACTCTGGTATCAAGGGAAGGGGAGTGATAGACTCTTAAAGTTCATAAAAATGCCCAGAAAATAAAAAATTCAAGCAAGCTCAGACAAGAAAAGTGGATAGGATGAAATAAAGGGCCAATCAACAGATCTAAGAATCAGAGACACGGTATGGAGAAGGTCAAAAAGTGAGCAAATGCCAAAGAAAAACTAGGAAAAGAAACCAAAACGGAAAGCTTTGATCTCCCCAGTGGAGAAGCCAATTTCTGTTACAAGAGAATCCCCCTTCGGACAAGTGGATTTCCTCTTGAAAACTAGACCCCTATGACCAAGACAGAAAAGTGATATTATGGACACTGAATTTCCTTTTCATGAAGCTAAAATATTCAAAGAAGAAGAAGGAAGAAGGGTAAATACCTTTTTACCGATGTTTGTCCTTGATCGATCCAGGATGACCTTGATTTCGAATTTCTTTAGAAGGTCCTGCAATACAATGAGCGACAACAATGAGACATAATTCCTACTCTACCATGATTAGCTTCATAATGAATCTATCAAAGAAAGAAGTTCATGAAATGTACATAAACTTTAAAGGAAACATTCCAAGCATAGATTGATATTAATGAAAACAAAATGAGATGATTACAACCATGGATGTAGGTGCAACAACTTCACCAAGTTCTCTTTGTCCAGACCCTTTCTCAAATAATCCACACACAAAGTATTGTTGCTTCAATGACATCTCTCTTATGATATCATAAGTTTGATGCTTCACAATGTCTCTCTCCCCCCTTTCACCATGAGGAGGCCTCCTTATATAGGTTTGGAGAGGCCTAACGACTTAATATATTCTTGGTAGAGGTTGAGGATTCTTCTCCTTCAATTGTGGATCTTTCCTAAGATCGAGGCTTAACCTCAGATTCGAATCCAAACACCTTCAGAGATTGAGGGGATTCTTCCTTGATTTCTCTCAACAGTCCAAAATTTGCTCAAAAAGGGCAGTGCTCCCTCTGAATGGGGCACAGAGCATTGTAACGCTCCCCCAAAATAGGGTACAGAGTTCCAGCACTCTTTGAAAGTGTATAGGGGAGCACTTCCTTCCAAAAAATGATTTTTTAGTGGGTTTCTCCATGGAAAAAGACTTGTACTCTTTGTCAAATGAATTATCCTCTTCAAAACTAGTCTTTTGAGGTGATCTTGATAATGTCATCCAAGAAACAACATAGACAAGATGACAGTATTATATTTGCGACACTTGCAACCAAAATGCAACATTGGTAATGATGACACTAGGCCATCATTGTAATGAGTGATTTTGATGTGTAACACCAACTTCATATGAGAAGAAATAATGAAATGTTCCCATGAGATATCCTTCTTACCCAACTCTTCAAAAACTAACATTCTAATCAATCTAGAGTGAAATATACTAGTATCCACAGCCTTAGACTTGGATTGAACCTTGTCTGACATCTTTCCTATGCTCCTTAGCAAATAGTAGGGGATGTTCATTTCAATTTTTCTAGTAAAATGCAGTAGAAGCCTTATATGGTATTGGTATATTGTATTGAACCTCCCTTCACACGTAAAGTACCTATGAATGATCCTCAATATTTTGTCAAATTGATCAATCATATGATTCCTTGACACAACTTTAGACAGATTATCATCTTGATATTGAGGCTTTAGGAAATCTTTGGCATAGGATGCATCTAAGTCCATGGATTTAAACCAACTCTCACCTGTGATAGGGATTTCTGTAGCATCTGAAATAGAGGCCTTAGACACCTCAAATTCTAGGTCCCCTACCTTGATCTTCAGGCCATCAAAATGTAAGGAAAACTGCCTTGTCACCTCAGGATAACCTCTTTTCATATTTTGGCAGAAGGAGAGGCATCCCACCCTTTGAAAAACTTCTTTTTCCATGGGCTCTACCTCAAATAGATGCATGTATACAAGCTTAGTTATAACCACCTTAACTCCCTTGTGTGGATTCTTCATCTAAGGAGTCTCCATAGTTTAGGATAATATATTTTAGGGCTATGAAGTGGTGATAACTAGGAGGATTAAAGAGTCAAAGCTCAAATGGACAAGGCTTCCATTTACAATAATTTCCCTTAAACCAGACTGGTTTCTAGGTAGCTAAAAATGGTTGTAGAAACCCTTCCCTTGAATGTGTGTAGGTATGAACACTAATAAAAATATATGATGAGAGGATTACCTTATAATGGTCTTTTAAAACTGGGTTGAAACAACCCGAATCAACTGTCATAGGAGGCAGGGGAGAAACAATGTAGTTTGAGTAGCGTCTCTAGGTAGCACACCGCGCATGTAGAGGATAAGACCTACTTGGATACTATGAGATCGATGGAAATGGAAGGAAAATGAATCAAAATAAATAGAAAGGTGATGGGATATGCAGTTTTGAATGGAGGGAAAAAAACCGATAGGATGGCGTGGGGAAAGCTCTCCTCCAGCTATGCAGGCATGATAATTACCAAAATTCCAAGCGCTAATTCTCCTTGAAAATGATGTGCATAGGAGGAAAATGTAGAATACCTATGGAATATGATAGTTCGAGGCCCCAATAAAATATCAGGAAAGAGTCACGAGCAAATCAACCTCCCAATCCACCTCAGCATCATATCTGGTAGCGCTGCTGCCAACTGGTTGGATCAGAACTGATAGTTTGTGCAGCGCAATAATTTGAGTTTTTCAAAAATTCAAAAACCGTTATCAGATCTCATAAATATGAAATATTGAAAGCATATTTTAAACACCCCTGGCACTAAAAACAAGGAATAGATGACATCAACTTCGTAACCACAAATCATGGTAGAATATGATGGACAGGGAGTGCGCTACGAAAAATCCTGATATGTTGGCAGCGTTCCCTTTCAAAAAATGATTTGACTAGTAAGAAGAGTACAAAAGGGACAACAAAGAAATATTACGATGGAATGAGTGAGGAAATTGGTAAGTCATGTCAAGCTTATTGTGGAGTGAGTTGATCCTAGTGTCAAGTCATGGAGGGGATCAAAAGATAAGTTATAAAAATGGTCCTGAGTCAAAGATTTGTGTGAGGATCAAAACATAAGTCATTACTTAAGCCTTTATTTATCAGGGAAACTAAGAAAACAAACTTTTAAAAGGACAAATAAAAAATTTAAATCTAAAGGCTTAGGAAAAGATGAAACTAAAGGCTAAATACCCTTGGCAACTTAGTGTGATAACACACTCCAAGACAAAGGGTCGAGTGAAATCAGGGAGTGATAAAACAAGGCATGAACTCATCATCTACTTAATTTTCTCGAATGTCTCATGGGCCTCCCCTATCCAAACGAAAGCCTCCTTTTTGGTGAGGCCAGTAAGTGGTGTTATCAACTGTGAGAATCCTTTAACAAATTTCTTGTAGTAAGTGTAGAGACCAAGGAAACTCTTTCTATAACATACCCAACCACTCACAGTCCAGGGCATGTTACCTTCAAGCCCTCCCTTGGACTTATTTCTCTTACCAATACCTTCTTTAATTAATAAGAATTCATAAAATACAAGATTTAGCCGAATGCACAACAATATCTAACAAGCATGCATAATCTAAGATTTAGTTAAACAATAATTAAAATACACAGCGAAAAATACATTCATATACATGTAAACGATACCATAACATAGAGAACTTATATTTATGAAGGATGACACCAACTGGTTGCATACCAAGGACATTCCATGCAACCGTAGACATGACTTCTCCAAATCTCAACAATAATGTCACCTCCGAGCTAGGTATATGAATCCACAAGGACGGTTCCAGAGTGTACTTGGCTTCCCAAACCAGCCAACTCTCACAGGTTTCCCAAATTAGTCAGCTCTCAAGCTCTCACAGGCTTCCCAACTCTCACAACAATCCAAGTACCAACTCTCTTCTACCCAGCTTGCACCACCAGAGAGAACAAACCTCCACCCTTCTCTTCTACGCAGTCCCTTAGGTAGTCCTTCTCCTTATTTGGGCTCCAACACAACTGGTCCATAATCTCAATGCTGGAACTCGTAGGACTCACAACTGTGAGAAACAATGGACACTGAACAATGCATCTTAGACATGTGGCCTTAGGTCACGACTGGATCACACCAACAACCACTACAACCAACTATCTCATGGCTAATCTTCTGCAGTTCAACTTCCTTTTCTGAGGGAAGACACGGATGAGTATGGATCATTGAATGGGTCAGTGGGTGCATGAAACTGCATGAGGAATAGAATGGTACGAATGCAAAAGTGAAGGAGTGAATGAGTCAACAACCAACCCCCTGATCAGACCAGAGGTAGGTTTAAGTAACTTCATGGGGAATCAAGAACCTCCTGGCCTTCCCCAAGAATCTCACGTAACCAATCCCCTCCATTATACAAAAAGGGCAATTAAAATAGGAAATAAAAACTTATCCCCTCAAGCCCCCCCTCTTATGGAATCATAGCCCCCTATAACTCTAGTCCTTATCCCTCTAGCAACCAACCATGTATTTATTTTAATAGTGATAAAAACATTACATGTCTTTCCTCTCAACACTGTGACAATACATTATTCAAAATGGGGGGTTCAAAACCTGGTGTGTTATATCCCCTCCCCCTTATTTTGGCACTGTCCTTAGTGCATATACAAAATAGAGATCAAAATCTCAAATTATTCAAAATGTTGTGGGTACTCTGCCTGCACGACATTTTCATGCTCTCGGGTAGCATATTCAAGACCGTAGTAGGTTCACTGAACTTTTACCAGCTCTATAACTCTATTCTAGAGCATTTTGAATTTTCTGTCCAATACTCACACTCGTTGAACCTGAAAATCTCCCTTTGTCTCTACCTAAATCAGATGTGAATCAACAACATGGTTAGGATCATGTACATATTTCTTTAGTGAGGAGACATGAAACGCATTATGCACATTCATGGAAGCAGGCAATGCAAGCATGTATGCAACTGGCCCTATTCTGTCCAATATTTCAAATGGACCATAGAATCTAGCTTCCATCTTTGTACAACTACCCAATATCAAAGATATTTTCTTGGGATTCACTTTCAAAAGTACATGCTCCTCTACTTTAAATTCTCTAGTTGTCATGTTCTTGTCTGCATAAAATTTATGTCTATCCTGAGCTGCCTTTAAATTTTTCTTGATCTTGACCACCCAATCTTCCATGTCCTTGAGCAACTCCGACCCAAGTACCACTCTATCAGCTGGGTTGTCCCAACTCACTGGAGTATTGTGTTTCCTACCGTACAAGGCTTCAAATGGGCTCATTTTCAATGAATCTTGATACCCATTATTATATTCAAACTCAACCAAGTGTAAGTAATCTTCCCACTTAGATGGCTTATGCATCACATACATTCTCAGCATGTCTTCAATTATTTGATTGATTCTCTCTATTTTCCCATCTGTCTGGGGATGATATGTGGTGCTAAAGTTTAGATTCATGCAAAATCCTTTAAACAATACCCTCCAGAAATTGGAGGTAAACTTCATATCTCCGTCTGAGACAATTGTCCTAGGTATCCCATGCAACCTAGCAATTTCCTTCATGAAAATTTATTCAATATTAGCTGTTGTATGCGTTGTCTTCATAGGCACAAAATGAGCAGCCTTTGTAAATTTGGAAACCACCACCATGATTGAATCATGTTGCTTATTCGTTCTGGGTAATCTTGTGATGAAATCCATGGTGATCACTTCCCATTTCATCTCTGGGATTGGAAATGGTTGCAGCAAACTTGTTGGGTGCCTATGATCAGCCTTCACCTTCTAACATTCCATACATTGAGAAATGTAATTAACAACATCCTTCTTAATTCCTGACCAAAATAACTAGCTTCTTACTATTGTAATTGTTTTCTGGTAAATGGGATGTCCAACATAAGGAACATCATGCATTTCCTTCAGTACCAAATTCCCCAGTTCTCTAGAACTAGGAACATAGATTATATTTTTATGCACGAGTAGTTCGTCTTCCTTTATCTCATACTCCTTTATTTTCTGTTGTACATCTCCTTTCTGTAAGTTTTCCTTTACCTATAGGTAATGTTGGTCTATAAAAAGACCATCTAAAATTCTTCTCTTCAAGTATAACTGATGCACACTGACAGCAGTAGCATGCATGAGATGCACTCTTCTACTAAGTGCATCGACAACTTTATTACCCTTTCCCTTTATATGCTTGATATCGAAGTCATATTCACTTAAAAATTCCATCCATCTTGTTTTCCTGGCATTCAAGGTCGGTTGTTCAAAAAGATACTTCAGGCCAATGTGGTCTATCCTTAATTCAAATTTCTTCCCTATGGGATAATGCCTCCACATTCTCAAGGTGTGAACAATGGCATCAAGTTCCAAGTTCTGGGTGGCATAGTTCCTCTCATGTTCCTTAATCTTGCTGGACTCATATCCAATGACATGCCCATTTTGTGTGAGGAATCCCCCAAGTCCTTCCTTACATGTGTCTATACATACCACAAAACTTTCATTTGGGTTAGCAATCTTTAACACAGGTGCACTAGTAATTAATTCCTTCAACAAATTAAAATTATTTTCACACTTGAGTGTCCATTCAAATTTGCTTCCCTTGTTTTGAAAAGAAGTGATGGGATGAGAAATCTTAGAGAACCCTACTACGAAACTTTTGTAGTATCTAGCTAATCCCATAAAATATATGACATCTGACACATTTCTGGGTGTTGTCCATCCTCTAATGGCTTCGATCTTCTCTGGATCTATTGCTATGCCCCACTCTGAAATAATGTATCCCAAGTAATGGAT
>JASDQU010204441.1:2152-17334 GCA_032191745.1 Picea mariana
ATATATATATATATATATATATATATATATATATATAAACTAATAAAAATTCAATGTAGATATGAAAATATAAGATACATTTTGAAATTAAATAAGTGCAATTTATATCTAATGAGAATTCTTTCTAAATATGAAAATATATGACATATATTATCAACTTAGATAAGTCACAATGATTAACCTTCTATTTAAAATAGAGAGAACTATAATAAGTGCAATTTATATCTAATGAGAATTTTTTTTAAATATGAAAATATATGACCTATATTATCAATTTAGATAAGTCACAATGTTTAACCTTTTATTTAAAATAGAGAGAATCATAATAACAAACAATAGAGTGAAAAAATAATTAAAAGTACATACCTTGTCTTCCGCTGTCTTAGAATTTCCAATCCTCCTTTTCTTAAATTTGTCATTGGCAATTAAGAAATATCTTACAGACTGCATACAATCAATGAATGGAGTTTTGTAGAACATCTTGTTTGCAGAATAGCACGTAATAGCACGTAATAGCTTTCCCTTTTGCACAAGCACAAGTGCATATCAAACTATATCATTCCACCGGGGTGGAAAGCTAGCACATGCTAGCTTTCCCTCTTGCACAAGCACAAGTGCATCTCAAACAACATCATTCCAGCATGGGGGAAAGCTAGCGTGTAGGGGAAATCTAGCACGTGTTATATTTCCCTCTTGCACAAGCACAATTTCATCTCAAACATCATTCTAGCATAGGGGAAAGTTAACGCGTGCTAACTTTCCCTCTCGCACAAGTACAAACACATATCAAAAAACATAATTCCACTGTAAAAAAAAGCTAGTGTGTGCTAACTTTCCCTCTTGGACAAGTACAGTTGCATTTCAAAAATCATTTCACCATGGGGGAAAGCTAGCACGTGCTAGTTTTCCCTTGTGCACAACCAAAAGAGCATATAGAACAACATCATTCCACAATGGAAGAAAGCTAATGCATGCTAGCTTTCTGTCTTGCACAAGCACATCTCGGACAACATCATTCTACTGTGGTGGAAATCTAGCACATGCTAGCTTTCCCTCTTGCACAAGAACAAGTGTATATCAAACAACATCATTCCACCTTAGAGTAAATCTAGTGCATGCTAGTATTCCCTCTGGCACAAGCGCATATCGAAGAACATCATTCCACCTTCGAGGAAAGCTAGTGTGTGCTAGCTTCCCTATTACACAAGCACAAGTGCATCTCGAACAACATCATTCCATCGTAAGTAAAAACTAGCATGTGCTAAATTTTCCTCATGAATAAGCACAAACACATCTCGATTATCATTCCATCATGGGGGAAAGCTAGCACGTGCTAACTTTATGTTTTTCAAACAACTAGCACATCTAAAACAACATTATTTCAACGTAGGGGAAAGCTAACACGTACTAGCTTTCCATCTTTCACAAACACATATTGGACAACATCATTCCACCATGGGGGAAAACTAGCACATACTAGCTTTTCCTTTTGCACAAACATAGGTGCATATCAAACAATATCATTCCACCGTGGGGGAAAGCTAGCGTGTGCTAACGTTCCCTCTTGCACAAGCACAAATGCATCTCAAACAACATCATTCCACCATGGGGGAAAGCTACCGTGTAGGTGAAAGATAGCACGTGCTATCTTTCCATATTGCACAAGCACAATTTCATCTCGAACATCATTCTAGCATAGGAAAACGTTAGCATGTGCTAACTTTCCCTCTTGCACAAGCACAAACGCATCTCAAACAAAATCATTCCATCATGGAGGAAAGTCTGTGCATGTTAGCCTTCCCTCTTGCAAAAGCATAAATGAATCTCAAACAACATCATTCAACCCTAAGGGAAAGCTAGCACATGCTAGCTTTCCTTCTCACAGAAGTACAAGTGCATCTTGAACAAAATCATTCTATCGTAAAGAAAAGCTAGCATGTGCTAACTTTTCGTCTTGCACAGGCACAAAATCACCTCAAACATCATTCCACCATGGTAGACATGCTAGCTTTCCCTCTTGCACAACCACAAGCGCATCTAGAACAACCTCATTCCACTGAGAGGGAAAGTTAACGCATGTTAACTTTTCATCTTACACAAGTATAAACACATATCGGATAACATAATTCGACTGTAGAGGAAATATAGCTTTCCCTCTTGCACAAGTAATGGTGCATATCAAACAACATTCCACCATTGGAGAAAGGTAGCGCGTGCTAACTTTCCCCCTTGCACAAGCACAGGTGCATCTCGAACAACATTATTCCACCATGAGGGAAACCTAGTGTGTGTTAGCTTTCCCTCTTGCATAAGAACAAATGCATCTCCAACAACATCATTCCACCATAGAGTAAAGATAGCATCATTCCACCATGGGGTGAAACTATTGTTTGCTAGATTTTCCTATTGCGCAATCACAAGTGCATCTCAAAAAACATCATTCCACCATGGGGGAAAGCTAGCGCGTCCTAGCTTTCGCTCTTGCACAAGCACAAGAACATCTCGAACAACATCATTTTAGCATGGAGGAAAGCTTACACATGCTAGTCTTCCCTCTTGCATAAGCATAATCTCATCTTGAACAACATCATTCCACCATGAAGGAAATTTAGCGTGTGGTAGCTTTCCCTCTTTGAACAAGCACAAGTGCATATTGAAACAACATCATTTCACCGTGGGGGAAAGCTAGATTATGTCGGATTTCCCTCTTACTTAAGCACAAGCACATCTCGAACAACATCATTCCACCATGGGGGAAAGCTAGCGCATGCTAGCTTTCCCTCTTGCACAAGCACTAGCACATCTCGAAAATCATCCCACCATGGAAGTAAGCTAGCGCGTGCTAATTTTTCCTCTTGCACAAGCACAAGATCATATTAAACATCATTCAATGTGGGGGAAAGCTAGCATGTGTTAGCTTTCCCCTAGCACAATCACATCTCGAATAACATCATTCCAACATGGGGGAAAGCTAGCACGTGCTAGCTTTCCATTGTGTAGAAGCACAAGTGCATCTCGAATAAAATCATTCCACCATGGAGGAAAGGTAGCGCGTGCTAGATTTTCCTCTTGCACAAGCACAAGCGCATCTCGGACAACATCATTTTAGCATGGAGGAAAGCTTGCACATGCTAGTCTTCCCTCTTCCACAAGCATAAGCTCATCTTGAACAACATCATTCCATCGTCAAGGAAATCTAGTGTGTGCTAGCTTTCCCTCTTGAACAAGCACAAGTGCATCTTGAAACAACATCATTCAACCGTGGGGGAAAGCTAGTTTATGTTGGATTTCCCTCTTGCAAAATCACAAGCACAGCTCGAACAACATCATTCTATCATGGAGGAAATCTAGTGCATGCTAGCTTTCCCTCTTACAAAGGCACTAGCGCATCTCGAAAATCATCCCACCATGGTGGTAAGCTAACGCATGCTAGTTTTCCCTGTTGCACAAGCACAAGCTGATCTCAAACAACATCATTCAATGTGGGGGAAAGCTCGCATGTGCTATCGTTCCCCCTACCGCAATCACATCTCGAATAACATAATTCCACCATGAGGGAAAGCTAACGCGTGCTAGTTTTCCATATTGCAGAAGCACAAGTGCATATCGAACAACATCATTCCACCATGGGGGATGGATAGCGTGTGCTAGCTTTCCCTCTTGCACAAGCACAAGCACATCTCGAACAACATCATTTTAGCATGGAGGAAAGCTTGCACATGCTAGTCTTCCCTCTTGCACAAGCATAAGCTCATCTTGAACAACATCATTCCACCATCAAGGAAATCTAGCATGTGCTAACTTTCCCTCTTGAACAAGCACAAGTACATCTTGACACAACATCATTCCACCATGGGGGAAAGCTAGTTTATGTTGGATTTCCCTCTTGCAAAAGCTCAAGAATATATCGAACAACATCATTCCACCATGGGGGAAATCTAGCGCATGCTAGCTTTTCCTCTTGTACAAGCACTAGCGCATCTCGAACAATATCATTCCACCATGGGGAAAAGCTAGTGCGTGCTAGATTTCCCTCTTGCACAAGCACAAGCGCATCTCGAACAACATCATTTTAGTATGGAGGAAATCTTGCACATGCTAGTCTTCCCTCTTACACAAGAATAACCTCATCTTGAACAACATCATTCTACCGTCAAGTAAATCTAGCGTGTGCTACCTTTCCCTCTTGAACAAGCACAAGTGCATCCTGAAACAAAATCATACCACCATGGGGGAAAGCTAGTTTATGTTGGATTTTCCTCTTGGAAAAGCACAAGCACATCTTGAATAACATCATTCCAACATAAGGGAAAGCTAGCGCGTGCTAGTTTTCCATTTTTTAGAAGCACAAGTGCATCTCGAACAACATCATTCCACCATGGGGGAAAGCTAGCGCATGCTAGCTTTCCCTCTTTCACAAACACAAGCACATGTCGGACAATTATTTTAGCATGGAGGAAAGCTTGCACATGCTAGTCTTCCCTCTTGCACAAGCATAACCTCATTTTGAACAACATCATTCCACCGTCAAGGAAATCTAACGTCTATTAACTTTCCCTCTTGAACAAGTACAAGTGCATCTTGAAACAATATCATTCCACCGAAGGGGAAAGTTAGTCATGTTGGATTTTCGTCTTGAAAAATCACAAGCACATCTCGAACAACATCATTCTACCGTGGGGGAAAGCTAGCGCATCTCGAAAATGCTAGTTTTTCCTCTTGCACAAGCACTAGTGCATCTTGAAAATCATCCCACCATGGAGGTAAGCTAGCGCGTGCTAGTTTTCCATTTTGCAGAAGCACAAGCTCATCTCAAACAACATCATTCAATGTGGGGGAAATCTAGCATGTGCTAGATTTCCCCCTAGCGTAATCACATCTCAAATAACATCATTCCAACATGGGGGAAAGCTAACGCGTGCTAGATTTCCATCTTGCAGAAGCACAAGTACATCTCGAACAACATCATTCCACCATGGGGGAAAGCTAGCACGTGCTATCTTTCCCTCTTGCACAAGCACAAGTGCATCTTGAACAACATCAATTTAGCATGGACGAAAGCTTGCGCATGCTAGTGTTGCCTCTTGCACAAGCATAAGCTCATCTTGAACAACATCATTCCATCGTCAAGGAAATCTAGCGTGTGCTAGCTTTCCCTCTTCAACAAGAACAAGTGCATCTTGAAACAACATCATTCCACCATGGGGGAAAGCTATTTTATGTTGGATTTCCCTCTTGCAAAATCACAAGCACATCTCGAACAACATGATTCCACCGTGGGGGAAAGGTAGTGCGTGCTAGCTTTCCCTCTTGCACAAGCACTAGTGCATCTCAAAAGTCATCCCACCATGGGGGTAAGCTTGCATGTGCTAGTTTTCCCTCTTGCACAAGAACAAGCTCATCTCAAACAACATCATTCAATGTGGGGGAAAGCTAGCATGTGCTAGCTTTCCCCTTAGCGCAATCACATCTCGAATAACATCATTCCACCATGGGGGAAAGCTAGCGCATGTTACCTTTTCCTTTTTCACAAGCAGAAGCGCTTCTCGAACAACATCATTCCACCATGGGGGAAAGCTAGCGTGTGCTAGATTTCCTCTTGCACAAGAAGAAGCGCATCTTGAACAACATCATTTTATCATGGAGGAAAGGTTGGACATGTTAGTCTTCCCTCTTGCACAAGCATAAGCTCATCTTGAACAACATCATTCCACCGTCAAGGAAATCTAGCATGTGCTAGCTTTCTCTCTTGAACAAGCACAATTGCATCTTGAAACAACATCATTCCACCTTGGGGGAAAGCTAGTTTATGTTGGATTTGCCTCTTGCAAAATCATAACCACATCTCGAACAACATGATTCCACCGTGGGGGAAAGCTAGGCTAGCTTTCCCTCTTGCACAAGCACTAGCGCATCTCGAAAATCATCCCACCATGGGGGTAAGCTTGCCCGTGCTAGTTTTTCGTCTTGCACAAGAACAAGCTCATCTCAAACAACATCATTCAATGTGCTAGCTTTCCCCCTAGCACAATTACATCTCGAATAACATCATTCCAACATGGGGGATAGCTAGCGCATGCTAGATTTCCATCTTACAGAAGCACAAGTGCATCTCAAACAACATCATTCCACCATGGGGGAAAGCTAGCGCATGCTAGCTTTCCCTCTTGCACAAGCACAGGTACATGTCGAACAATTATTTTAGCATGGAGGAAAGCTTGCACATGCTAGTCTTCCCTCTTGCAAAAGCATAAGCTCATCTTGAACAACATCATTCCACCGTCAAGGAAATCTACCATGTGCTAGCTTTCCCTCTTGAAAAAGCACAAGTGCATCTTGAAACAACATCATTCCACCATGGGGGAAAGCTAGTTTAGCTTTGGATTTCCCTCTTGAAAAAGCACAAGCACATCTCGAACAACATCATTCCACCGTGGAGAAAAGCTAGCGCATGCTAGCTTTCCCTCTTGCACAAGCACTAGCATATCTCGAAAATCATCCGACCATGGGGGTAAGATAGCGCATGCTAGTTTTCAGTCTTGCACAAGCACAAGCTCATCTCAAACAACATCATTCAATGTGGGGGAAATCTAGCATGTGCTAGCTTTCCTCCTAGCACAATCACATCTCCAATAACATCATTCCAACATGGGGGAAAGCTAGCAGGTGCTAGCTTTCAATCTTACAGAAGCACATGTGCATATCAAACAACATAATTCCACCATGGGGGAAAGCTAGCGCATGATGGCTTTCCCTCTTGCACAAGCGCAAGTGCATCTCGAACAACATCATTTTATCATGGAGGAAATCTTGCACATGCTAGTCTTCCCTCTTGCACAAGCATAAGCTCGTCTTGAACAACATCATTCCACCATCAAGGAAATCTAGCATGTGCTAGTTTTCCCTCATGAACAAGCACAAGTGCATCTTGAAACAACATCATTCCACCGTGGGAGAAATCTAGTTTTCGTTGGATTTCCCTCTTGCATAAGCACAAGCAGATATTGAACAACATGATTCCACCATGGGGGAAAGCTAGTGCATGCTGGCTTTCCCTCTTGCACAACCACTAGCCCATGTCAAAAATCATCCCACCATGGGGGTAAGCTAGCGTGTGCTAGTTTTCCCTCTTCAACAAGCACAAGATCATCTCAAACAACATCATTCAATGTGGGGGAAAGCTATCATTGTGCTAGCTTTCCCCCAGCACAATCACATCTTGAATAACATCATTCTAACATGGGGAAAGCTAACGCGTGTTAGCTTTCCATCTTGCATAAGCACAAGTGCATATCGATCAACATCATTCCACCATGGGGATAAGATAGTGTGTGCTATCTTTCCCTCTTGCACAAGCACAAGCGCATCTCGAACAACATCATTTTAGCATGGAGGAAAGCTTGCACATGCTAGTCTCCCCTCTTGCACAAGCATAAGCTCATCTTGAACAACATCATTCCATTGTCAAGGAAATCTAGCGTGTGCTAGCTTTCCCTCTTGAACAGGCACAAGTGCATTTTGAAACAACATTCCACCGTGGGGGAAAGCTATTTTATGTTGGATTTCCCTCTTTCAAAAGCATAAACACATCTCAGACAACATCATTCCACCGTGGGGGAAAGCTGGTGGATGCTAGCTTTCCCTCTTGCACAAGCAATAGCGCATCTCGAAAATTATTCGACTATGTGGGTAAGCTAGCACATGCTAGTTTTCCCTCTTGCACAAGCACAAGCTCATCTCAAACAACATCATTCAATGTGCGGGAAAGCTAGCATGTGCTAGCTTTCACCCTCGCACAAGCACATCTCGAATAACATCATTCCAACATGGGGGAAAGCTAGCACGTGCTAGCTTTCAATCTTGCAGAAGCACAAGTGCATCTCGAAACTGCTAGCTTTTCCTCTTGCACAAGCACTAGCGCATCTCAAAAATCATCACACCATGGGGGTAAGCTAGCGCGTACTAGTTTTCCCTTTTTTAAAATCACAAGCTCATCTCAAACAACATCATTCAATGTGCAGGAAAGCTAGCATGTGATAGATTTCCCCCTAGCGCAATCACATCTCGAATAACATCATTCCAACATGGGGGAAAGCTAGCGCGTGCTAGCTTTCCATCTTGTGGAAGCACAAGCACATCTCGAACAACATCATTCCACCGTCGGAGAAAGCTAGTGCATGCTAACTTTCCCTCTTGCACAAGCACTAGCATATCTCGAAAATCATCTGACCATGAGGGTAAGCTACTGCATGCTAGTTTTCACTCTTACACAAGCACAAGCTCATCTCAAACAACATCATTCAATGTGGGGGAAATCTAGCATGTGTTAGCTTTCCCCCTAGCACAATCACATCTCGAATAACATCATTCCATCATGGGGGAAAGCTAGCGCGTGCTAGCTTTCAATATTACAGAAGCACAAGTGCATCTCGAACAACATCATTCCAATATGGGGGAAAGCTAGTGCGTGATAGCTTTCCCTCTTGCACAAGCACAAGCGCATCTCAAACAACATCAGTTTATCATGGAGGAAAACTTTCACATGCTAGTCTTCCC
This sequence comes from Picea mariana, assembly GCA_032191745.1. Taxonomy (NCBI): domain Eukaryota; kingdom Viridiplantae; phylum Streptophyta; class Pinopsida; order Pinales; family Pinaceae; genus Picea; species Picea mariana. The sequence continues at coordinate 10,709 of JASDQU010204441.1, forward strand.
TCTTGCACAAGCATAAGCTCATCTTGAACAACATCATTCCACCATCAAGGAAATCTAGCGTGTGCTAGCTTTCCCTCATGAACAAGCACAAGTGCATCTTGAAACAACATCATTCCACCATGGGAGAAAGCTAGTTTGTGTTGGATTTTCCTCTTGTAGAAGCACAAGCACATCCCGAACAACATGATTCCACCATGGGGGAAAGCTAGCGCATGCTAGCTTTCCCTCTTGCACAAGCACTAGCGCATCTCGAAAATCATCCCACCATGGGGGTAAGCTAGCACGTGCTAGTTTTTCCTCTTCAACAATCACAAGCTCATCTCAAACAACATCATTCAATGTGGGAGAAAGCTAACAAGCTAGCATGTGCTAGCTTTCCCCCAGCACAATCACATCTCGAATAACATCATTCCAACATGGGGAAAGCTAGCGCGTGCTAGCTTTCCATCTTGAGTAGCACAAGTGCATCTCGAACAACATCATTCCACCATGGGGATAAGCTAGCGCATGCTATCTTCCCCTCTTGCACAAGCACAAGCGCATCTCGAACATCATTTTAGCATGGAGGAAAGCTTGCACATGCTATTCTTTCCTCTTGCACAAGCATAAGCTCATCTTGAACAACATCATTCCACCGTCAAGGAAATCCAGTGTGTGATAGCTTTTCCTCTTGAACAGGCCCAAGTGCATCTTGAAACAACATCATTCCACCGTGGGGGAAATCTGGTGGATGCTAGCTTTCCCTCTTGCACAAGCACTAGCGCATCTCAAAAATCATCCGACCATGTGGGTAAGCGAGCGCGTGCTAGTTTTCCCTCTTGCAGAAGCACAAGCTCATCTCAAACAACATCTTGAATAACATCATTCCAACATGGGGGAAATCTAGCACGTGCTAGCTTTCAATCTTGCAGAAGCACAACTGCATCTCAAAAATGCTAGCTTTTCCTCTTGCACAATCACTAGCGCATCTCAAAAATCATCCCACCATGGGGGTAAGCTAGCGCGTGCTAGTTTTCCCTTTTGCAGAAGCACAAGCTCATCTCAAACAACATCATTCAATGTGGGGGAAAGTTAACATGTGCTAGATTCCCCCCTAGTGCAATCACATCTCGAATAACATCATTCCAACATGGGGGAAAGCTAGTGCATGCTAGCTTTCCATCTTACAGAAGCACAAGTGCATCTCGAACAACATCATTCCACCATGGGGGAAAGCTAGCGCATGCTAGCTTTCCATCTTGCACAAGCTCAAGCGAATCTCAAACAACATCAATTTAGCATGGAGGAAAGCTTGCACATGCTAGTCTTGCCTCTTGCACAAGCATAAGCTCATCTTGAACAACATCATTCCACCATCAATGAAATCTAGCGTGTGCTAGCTTTCCCTCTTCAACAAGCACAAGTGCATCTTGAAACAACATCATTACACCATGGGGTAAAGCTAGTTTATGTTGGATTTCCCTCTTGCAAAATCAAAAGAACATCTCAAACAACATGATTCCACCATGGGGGAAAAGTAGCACGTGCTAGCTTTCCCTCTTTCACAAGCACTAGCGCATCTCAAAAATCATCCCACCATGGGGGTAAGCTTGCACGTGCTAGTTTTCCCTCTTGCATAAGAACAAGCTCATCTCAAACAACATCATTCAATGTGGGGGAAAGCTAGCATGTGCTAGCTTTCCCCCTAGACCAATCACATCTTGAATAACAACATTCCACCATGGGGGAAAGCTAGTGCGTGCTACCTTTCCCTCTTGCACAAGCAGAAGCGCACCTCCAACAACGTCATTCCACCATGGGTGAAAGTTAGCATGTGCTAGCTTTCCCTCTTGCACAAGCATAAGCGCATCTCGAATAACATCATTTTAGCATGGGTCTTCCCTCTTGCACAAGCATAAGCTCATCTTGAACAACATCATTCCATCGTCAAGGAAATCTAGCGTGTGATAGCTTTCCCTCTTGAACAAGCACAAGTGCATCTTGAAACAACATCATTCCACCATGGGGGAAAGCTAGTTTATGTTGGATTTCCCTCTTGAAAAATCACAAGCACATCTCGAACAACATGATTCCACCGTGGGGAAAAGCTAGCGCGTGCTAGCCTTCCCTCTTGCACAAGCACTAGCGCATCTCAAAAATCATCCCACCATGGGGATAAGCTTGCCCATGCTAGTTTTCCCTCTTGCACAAGAAAAAGCTCACCTCAAACAACATCATTCAATGTGCTAGCTTTCCCCCTAGCACAATTACATCTCGAATAACATCATTCCAACATGGGGGATAGCTATCGCGTGCTAGCTTTCCATATTGCAGAAGCACAAGTGCATCTCGAACAATATCATTCCACCATGGGGGAAAGCTAGCGTGTGCTAGCTTTCCCTCTTGCACAAGCACAAGCGCATGTTGAACAATTATTTTAGTATGGAGGAAAGATTGCACATGCTAGTCTTCGCTCTTGCACAAACATAAGCTCATCTTGAACAACATCGTTCCACCGTCAAGGAAATCTACCGTGTGCTAGCTTTCTCTCTTGAACAAGTACAAGTGCATCTTGAAACAACATCACTCCACCGTGGGAGAAAGCTAGTTTAGCTTTGGATTTCCTTCTTGCAAAAGCACAAGCACATCTCGAACAACATCATTCCACCGTAGGGGAAAGCTAGTGCATGCTAGCTTTCCCTCTTGCACAAGTACTAGCGTATCTCGAAAATCATCCGACCATGAGGGTAAGCTAGTGCATGCTAGTTTTCACTCTTGCACAAGCACAAGCTCATCTCAGACAACATCAAAATATTATGTTCAAGTACTACTACAAGAGTGAAAATATTATTTTCAAGGCACTTTTCCAAAATTACATGTCAGGTTACAATGTCAATTTAGGCTTACAACAAGATTCATGAATGGATTTTCTCCAAATCTATTTAATTCTTGACTTTCTCACTACACAAGTTCTTCTTTCTTCCTTAACTTTGTCACCTTCATCTTCTTCATGAGGAAACTATGTCTTTCTCTGTGGGTGAATGGATGATAGATTCCCTCCCAATGAATGCCTTATGAACACTATATAAATACCATATTCAACTCCTTAACCTCCATGATTGTCCTCATGTGATTTTCCTTGTGAAACCATTGCCACACTAACCACATGAGTTGGCCACATGCCATCTTTCCATTGGTTGTGGGAATTTGGGTGATTCCCCCCTTGATATCCACTCATAATACTACAACTATTTATTTAGTGAAATATCAAACTACCCATATATCCATGGTATTTTTKRTGTCSACCTCCYCAAAMCCCTCCMAAAATTCATGCGGTGAGAYACCCTCATTGATYRCAATTGRTAATGGATKATTGTTGATTKCTTTGTAGTTTCTTACTCGATTCTCATTCTCACGCTCTCTACCAACAAGAAATAACTTCTCAATTGAAAATCTGGCCTTAAGGCTGGCTCAGAACTTCCCTTAAAGTTGCCTCAGATTGCTACCCAGAACTGAGTTATTCCACCCTCAGAAAAGTCCCTTAGATGTTTTTCATAACACCTTCAGTTTATTTCCAAAACACCTTTAGAAAAACCTCTCATATAAAGTAAACACAACAATACACATAAGTAAACACACCAAAGCACCAATGAATCAAACTAAAAGAACCAAATATTTACAATCCAAACTCAATCAGTTCAGTCTTATTTATGAATGGATACCATTTCCATTCCCATTTGAGCAGCAACTAGGAGGTGGATTCCTTTTCATAACACCATTAATAGGAGCATTCACAATTCCATTTCCAACACAATTTGATGCAGGCCCATTAACAAATAACAACACCAATTACATTGCCATTTTCAAACCCATTCCTTCTGAGCAATGTAGGAGTTCTGCTATTATCGTCAACATGTGGACTTCAACCCAAATTGCTTGGTTTGCCAGGGTTATTAAAATATGAATCAAGTTGTGACATGATGCTGCTAATATAAGGCTTGCAAGGAACTCAATTATGGTCATACATTCTCCAAATAAAAACAACTACATTTAAGCTACTCAACAAAATGATGCAAGTTAAAACACAATTTGGAAAAAGCATATCCTGTTGAAATTTCAATGAAAACAAGTGCACAGTTCCATTACATTTCCAAAAGGACAAATTAACAGTAGCAAACTAAACTACTCAAACTGCAACATATCGGAAAACTCTGCTTGATCCAGTACAAGATATGCACTAGGATGGCCTCTTTATAAGCAAAACTATGCAAGGTTCCATATGTTTTTGTACTGCCTAAATACATGTCCCTTGGAAGGTTCTTGCGAGATAAATTATTTAACCATAATTCTCATTTCCATGCTTGTGAGAAACCTCTAGATGCCCATGCTTACTGCTATACTCATCAGGAGGGAAGGATCATGGTATCTCTTCAATGGATTCCTCAAACTCTTACATTACCTGGTGAACAGGAAGGGAAAATATGGATGTGGCATCGGTGCCTGAAATGTGAATGGAAAGATGGCCTTCCTCAACCAAATAGGAGAGTGTTGATGTCTAATGCAGCATTTGGTCTGTCCTTTGGAAAAATTTTAGACCTTAGTTTCTCAAATAATGTTGCAAGTAGAGTAGCAAGTTGTGGCCATTCTTTACATAGACACTGTCTTCGTTTTTATGGGCTTGGCAGTTTGGTGGCATGATTCCATTATTTTTCCATCAATATTCTAGGTGTTCATTTTCTACCTACTAAACTAGAATTCAATAACCCAAATCAACAAGACTGGCTTAGGAAGAAAGCAACAGAGGTTACACAAAATGGGGAGGAGTTCTTTTTGGAGTTTTTTGAATTGATTCATCGAGTCAGAGAGAAAATTTCAAGAGTTGGGCCTTATCCTTCTGCAATTATCCCAGAGTCAACAAAAATCGTAGAAGTTGAAGGGATGCTACAAAAAGAGAGAGCTGAATTTGAGGAATCCTTGCAAATGGCTATCACTAAAGGCTGGCAACATGGTCAACCAGCTGCTGATATTTTAGAGCTTAATTTCTTAAGGCAGAAACTTATATTTGAATCATATATATGGGATAAACATCTTTGTTATTTGCATTCATATCTTAAAATGAAAAGGTCTTTGGTCAGTTCATAATTTAGTTTACCAGAAGATCTTAATGGTTCATTGCAGGAGAACGTCAATCCTGAGAAAAAAGGGTTGATTCATGTGGCACATAATCATGATAGCAACATCAAAGGTGCCAAATTTTCAGAGGTACATAGTTATGGTTGTACAATGAATAACATCAATCTTGGTGATAAAGTGGTGCCAGTTGTTAGTTAGAGAGTAATTACTGGTGCACTTGTGCAGTCTCCTAGCAATCCAGGCATTGTGTAGGATTCCAATTTGGTTGATCAATTAACAGAGGCAGCCAAAGTGGCTGACAGACCTGTGGACTTGATAGTGAATTCAGAGGCCATGAAACCAGATCAGATGTCCATGAATGGAGATGAGCCTCTCAAATATTTGAGTCCGGCCAGGCAAGATAGGATACACCAGGCTGTTAGTGGCAAGTACTCCACTGATAACAATAATTCAGAAGATATATCAGTTGGTAGAGTTGGTATGGGGGACATGTTGGATACTTCGGAGAAATATTTGGGAGTTTGTAGGAGAGTGCTAGAGGGACAATCTTATAATGTGTCTAATCTTTCTCATACATTGGATACTGCATGGACTAGTTATTCTTCATTGGCATGCCAGGCTGCTCATGTGACATCACTAGGGCAAGGAGTTGTTAATGCAGTTCCAAGTGTTGACAATTCTCAGGTATGTTCTGAACTGCCTTTGAACACGGTTTTTGATTCTATCAAGCCAAGTCTCGGTCCATATATGGTAAGGAATTCAATTAATGATTCTACTTCTAACACACAAGATACTGATGCATCAGATTTACCACATGCAAACATGCCTTTATCAGCAGTTAGAACAATTTATTAATCAAATTATCCTGAGTTTGAAAAAATCTTGATCTGGGAACCCTTTTCAGACTTGGATATGATTTTCAGTAACACTTCTCGAGAATCTTTAGGAATTTTTGAGTTAGTTAGTGATTATAGGCCAGTATTTGTGTCCTTGGCTATTAAGTTGCTTGATGAGGGTGGAAAAAAGTTACTCTTACCAACTGGCATTGACAATGTCGTCATTGTTGTTTATGAGGATGAGCCTACAAGTCTCATAGCATATGCTCTCACCTCTAAATAGTACCAGGCTCAGATATCTGATGATCAATTGGGAGTGAAACACAAAGAGAAATATGAGGACACAGAAAGAGATTTTGAAGACTCATTTGTTAAAAATATTGCCCCTTATTCACTTCAGAACGCAGATAGCTCCTTTGAAGTGGATGGAGTTCCTTCTGGGGGAAGACCTGCATTGTCTGAGGATGTTTCTATTTCTAGTTCCTCTGGTTCTGATGAGATTGTGGCTGCAGATCCTGTATTACATGCAAAGATCAGGCATGCAGAGATTTATTTTGGTGATGAAAATTTGCTTGGAAAAGGGAAATATTCAGTAGTTTGTTATTGTGCAAAACAATTTTATATGATACTAGAGGATTCTTGTCATGACACAAGAATGGAAGTTAGTAGCTATGATTG
>JASDQU010204442.1:0-10669 GCA_032191745.1 Picea mariana
TGTATCAATGACAACTCATTGATCCATCTTCATCTATGCATTCTCATCAAGGACAATACATATTATATTACATCAATCACCAATAAATCAATCCTTTGACATCAATCAATCAAACCATTGGCATCAATGACAACATGATCCAACACACACTTGTTATCTAGGAATGCATGTGTGTTCTTGATGGGCTCAATTAAAAGGATTTGCAACTCTTTTTTTTCCATTCCAATAACTGCATCATTCGTTTGAGAGGTCATTGAGCAAATTGACACCTTGGGATTTGTTGAAGAAGTGTCCACATGATTCATACACCATATTTGAGGTATTCCAAGTGTTTATTCACATGCAATTTCATGTTTTTTTAAAATTTACTAAACTATTTGATTTCATTTTTTTTTAATTTTCTAAGTTAATTTAAAAAATGAACCTAATTTATACAAATTCTATTATTAAATTTGAACAAAAGAAAGCCAAACCCAACACAACCATAGGAAGGAACACCAAACCCACAACAAAAAAATGTATACACACAAATTGATGAAGAGTTGAGATGTCCTAGATTTATTTTCAAATACTTACGGAGTACTAGAGATCCCACCCAATTGTAACTAGATACTTCGTTGGACACCATTGCATCGTCCATTGTAAGTGCCCAAGGAAAATTAACAAATATTATTTATTACAGGGCTAGGATGTTTGTATATTACATGAATGACATAGGAAAAAACCAAGTGAAAGACGTGAACATTATAAAACCAGAATTGATGTCACTATTCATTGATCCTAGAACCAAACTACAACCACCAGTCATAAAGAGATGAGTTTGTATGGATTTTTTCATCCACCAATAATTTAAGGATAATTGGTTGGATAGGTGGTTTATAGTGTTTGAAAAACCTCCCCACAAAAATATGAAGGCGCCTCTATATTTCATTGGGAAATTATGGGTGGAGTTTATGTTGGGTCACCATGTTAGCTACATTGATATTGGTGAATTCCATGGGGTGCGTTGTGGTTCCACACACGATAGAGAAAATTCTAAGTTTGATTTAGTATTAGTTCCTCATCCTCCTAGGAAAAGGATTGAACTATTAGGTTAAACCTTACTCAGTAAAAGATTCAAAGTTGTTACGTCAAAATTAGCAATTTCAAGCACATTGTATTGGTGACCTGTGGTATGGATCCCATGGTATTTCATGTAATGAAGCCTTTAAATAGGCTTAGGAGACTCCATTGTAATGTTTCAGGACATGAGCGGTGAAGGCTCACTTGGTCAGGGATATGAGGGTGATTGGATTGGTCGGCTTCGACCAAGGGACTAATAGATCTATTAGCTGGTTTTTCCCAGTTTTGGTTTTCCAGGATAAATAATGTATTATGATTTATGTTTTGTTTATATGTTCTCATAATTTTTATTTCTCTCGCATTTTAAAACTTACATGCGGTATCAGATCCAAGTTGACCTAGACTCTCCAAGGAGAGTGGACTGATGATGTCAAGATTCATGAGTGGGATGGTGTTAAATCTCTCATGAGAAAACCCTGGATCGTTTGATTATAAGACGAAGTGGAAAAGGTAGGTTTGTTGATTAAATGCCTAGATTTAAAATATGGGAGCCTATTGGTGAAAATGTGATCTGGTGCATGAATATGTATATGAAAACATTGATGGATGAAATCTCTTAGAGGATCAACTTGATCCAAATAAATCTATAAGTGGAGGGAGATTTTTTTGGTTGAGTGCCTAGATCCATTGAGATCATACATATTGAACGAATCTATTGTATATCTAAGGGTAGATTTGTGTTTTGGGATTTTAAAATATGAATATGCATTTGATGCTAGCAACAAATGGCCAGGCAATGAAGGAGATCAAGAAGGAGGAAAAGGTGCCAACGTTGGTGGACACATTATACTACCTATTGATATACATCTATGAGTGCGAGTTGGGGCATGGATTCCATTTCTTAACTGCATTGCTCCAAATTTTCATAAGGAGAATGTGATTTCACAAGGATATTTTCAAAGATATATTGAGCATGAAGACTGAGTATATATTTCCTTTGTAGGCCACCTAGAGGATGGATCTAATCCAAACTAGAAATGGCCTACAGCGGCAGCATTGATGCATGGAAGAGGCGAGACTGCAAGGAAGACACAAATAGGGCCTTCTAGATGGATATATATGGCCTCAAGATGTGTCTCAAAAGTGAAATAAGGGAATATTTGGCATCCATTTGAGCAACAACATTATTTCCAGGAGTTGATTTCAAGTTTGAACCCATGGGAGTGTGTGAGTCACCTTCCATAGTGTTGTTCCCATATAAAAAAGTGATTTAGTGTCGATATTCTTGTTGTCATTGCAGATGAGCATGGATTGAGTCATGATGATGGCCTCCTATGGGATAAAATGGTCATTGATGCTGTGGGAGGGTATCTATGGTTTCAAGGAGCTTCTAGGGTGTAGAGAATGATGGAGGAAAAATGGAGAATGATAGTGCTTGTGTTTGTGTGGTTTCAAATGCACAAAGGAAATTCTATGTATCTGCAAGTAGATGACAAGTAACGAAAGAGGTGTGTTGGTGGAGTGCTAATGGCTAGAATAAATAATGAAAGGAAATGTATTTAATGTCTTGCTACATCTAAAAATTTCTACTAGGTAAATTAAATCAAATGTCTCTAGTAGGAATCTAAGATCGATAAGGTTTTCCTTTGTAGAGGTTGATTATGAGCTTCATCGACCTTGGTTTGAGGTTAAGTGTGTGGCTCCCAAATAAGGCATGAAGGGTACTTAGGGTTTACAATTGGTAGGGTTTGAAGTTTAGGGTGATGATCTTGAGGCTAAAATCATGGAGTTGTGAGAATGGAGTGTGCAATGGATGGTTGCATAAATGCAGGAATAACAAGAATGAAAAAAACTAAAAATTATAATGGAGTTGAAAATTTTAATGTAAATGGGAATACGATTGTAATACCTGGTTAGACATGTGTACCCCTGGTAAATTGTCAGTAAAGTCTAAATGTAGACCTAAATGATAAGGGGGGCACATGTCATATTCTCAAATACCCCGGTTATAAAAGTTTAGGGGAGTAGAGCCTAGAGGTGAGTGATATAGACTCACTTGGTGGTTTGGTTGGATTTGGTCATGGGAAACCCCGAGTCGAATTTAAAAGAGGGAATGTTAGGTTAGACTTGACTCGATAAAAGATTCAAATTTGTTATAGGATTTTTTGGGCACATGGTATTGTTGGCCCATTGTTATATACCAATATGTGACTTGCAAATATACTTCAATAAGACCAAGAATAAACCATAAACCATTCGCCATAACATGAACACAAGAATATATAGAAAACCCTTCAGGTAGGGTAACACCATATATTAATCCTTAGAGAAGGATACAACTCCTCAAGTAATACTTTCTTGTACATCAACAATATTCTTCACCATGCCAATTACATTGCTTATATATCATTTTATATTCTTTTCTATCTCCTAGGAACATTATAGATAAGGTATCTTCTAGAAATCTCATTTACTATATCTAACTACCCATTTATTCTATCCAACTACCATAGTGGACCTTATTTAATAATATAGTGGACCTAGTCCACCTTACATTGAAGGGCCTCCACTATTTTCACTATGGGCCCACTGCCCCCCCAACTACCTCTGTAGCTACCTAATATTCCATCCCCCTTATGAAAGTATTTTCCTCAATGCTTGATGTACAACCATATATCAGGGTCCCTTGGATAAGTGTGGGATATAGTGCTGAAGTAGATTAGAGAACCAGGGTCCCATTGAGAAATGGAATCCATTATGTTGAAGTAGTACAACTTCCATTGTAAACTAGGGTCCCATGTCCAATTGCTCATGTGAATTCCACACGGAAGATACTGACACCCCATAATCAACTGAAAATGATGCTCCCAATACTAAAACCTATCATGTGGATCCAAATAAGAATATCCATTCACATAGTGGGAAAGGGTCAAAGCTGAATCTAGAAGGAACAATACCGTTGTAGAATATGCAGGCTGGACACTGGTAATCATAATTAGCTCTCGATGTGTCACATTAATGTTCTCTACGAAAGGTGGAGTAGAGTCATCAAATAAAATATGGAAATGGTTGTCATCCCAGAAATGACAACTATCCATATACCAATCATCATAATCATCCTCCAAATCATACCAAGCATACACTTATCGATGATATTCATTCATGATGTCTACCCTAAGATATCTCTCTTGAAGGAGAGCCAATGACCGTTGACTATTGTGATAACTATCTCTGTTGTCTTGTATATAGGATTTGAATGCTTCAATCATGTGCGGAATTTCCATGAGTTGAGAGTGCATATCCATTGGAAACACCACATATAATGTACCAAAGAAAACTCTTAAAATGATTTATCCAATGGCACTGATATGATAGAAATATGAGCACCCTATGAAAATTTATGAAATATGCAGTCTCGTCTCTGTTACGAAAAAAAAAAATAAAAAAAAAATAGAAAAGGTTTTAAAAATAAATTATTGCAGAAAATTGTAGCTTTTTCCGGAAAAACCTTGAAGAAATGTTGAATTTAAAATGCTCATAACTTTACTTCTCAGACTCCATTTTGGATTTTTTTTTTTCAAAATTGGGTATTTTTCTGAGAGGAATTAAAATACCCAATTTTTGTTTCCAAATTCATCTTATAAAGCTTCATATGTGAACCTTAAGTGCGCCGCCCTTGTTTTCTTTTCTAGAAAAATTCTACAAAAAGAGCAAAAAATGATTCCCTTCTTTGGCCAAGTAAAGTGCTCTAATACCACTTGTTAAGAACCTGAATAGATCTAAAAATATAATCACCACAAACACTGAATACACAATAGATCCACATAGTAATATGGAATAAACCACACTTTATTATTATCAAACCCTTGAGGTAGAGAAAAACCATACAATGGATCCTATTATGGAAGGGATCCTCTCATGTTCACGTTCCTCTTCAAGGGGGAATCCTCCTATTGAGCTACAAATCACAATACAATAATTCTCTTCATGTCTCATTACATTGCTTGAACCCCTTTATATAGTGCAACCATCACCTAAGAACATTCTAGAGGAGGAATCTTCTAGAAGTAGAACCTTTTAATAAGTCCTCTTACATTTATTATATCTAACTACAATATTGGGCCTTATTTAATAATAAAGTGGACCTATTCCACCATACATTGAATGGCCTCCACTATTATCACTATGGGCCCACTACCCACCCCCCCCACTACCTCTCTAGCTACCTAACATTGGTGCTTTCTCACTGGTTTGTTGTTTGTTGCTTGCTCTTGTTTGCTTCAACTTTGCAAGGTTGAAGTTCTGTACCTGCAGTTTGACCTGTTCTTTCACTTTGCAGGGTTGAAATCTTGCACGCTTGTTTGCTTCAACTTTGCAAGGTTCAGGTCCTACAACCACAGTTGGACTTATTGTTGCAGTTTGCAGGGTTGATATCCTGCACCTACAATTGGATATGTGATTCTGTCATTCCCCATTCACGAGTAAGTTTCAGTACCATGGTTTCATTCCTATTCGTTGTTTTTTTTTTACTATTTACAGTTTGCAAGTAGGAATTTTCAATACTAGGAGGTGTTGAAAATCAAAATAAATATAAGAAAACAAACTAGAAATAATGCCTGGGTGAAAATTCTCTTACAGAACATCCTTAAATGTGACTACTAAGATCAAAGAAACAAGAATGTATTTCTATCCCCAAAAAGTATTGAACAAGAAATCTTGTTTCCTTTGCAAAATGTTCTTGTAGATGAAAACTACAACTATGTATAGAAGGACTAGGTATGGTACGAAGCTAAGCAAGCTGCAAGAAAATTCGACAACATTGTCAGTCCTTACCCATATTTATCATTGAAATATTTCAGTAGGTTATAACAAAACAAAATTGCAGGAACTGGAATGTGAATCCTGGGTGGACAATGAAGATGAAAGGGCAAGTTAAATTCTTAGTGGGCAGTCGAGTTTGAACACTGATTTCTTTGTAGATTATGGGATGGGAATCAATAGACTTGTGAGAAACAAGATGTGTAGTTGCAGGATTAGGGGGATTATCAATAGGTTCGGGAAAATCAAGGGATCCTAGAGGATTAGTCTAAGGGTCCACATGTTTTAACCAATATAATACTATTTAATAGCTCTTAAAACAACTGACAATAATTGTTTTTTCATAGATCATGCCTTACATCTTCACATACTCAGCGCTGGGATGGTGCTGGTTTAATCTCGTGTGTAGACATTGCAAGTCGCTCTATCAACTAAGGGATGGTACTAAATCACCCTCTTGTGCAGCCATTGCAATTCATTCTGTTCACTGTTTATGTTTACCAAAGGGGTAAACTGTAGGTGTAAAGGGTGGAAAAATGATTCGATATCAGTGCCCAGTGACAAAGGTATAAGGACATATGGTAGTGCATAGGGTAACGCAGGTGAAAAATGGCTTGTATACATGGGTACATTTGAGGATATTATCTCTTGCATAGAGGCTATTATTTTCGTGGATGACACATGGTTAACCACATGTCAGGGTTTGCAATATGGTGGACACTTGGCACCGAAAATCTTTGGTTGTTGTTTTTGTTTGATTAAATTAGTATAGCTATTTGTATTTCAGAGTCGCACATGTATGGTGGCTAGCCTGCATTTTTTGTATGTGTTCATACTACTCCAACCCGTACTACTTCAGGAGTTGTACAAATTCTGCAATCAGAAACTCTGGAAGTGTAGAATAGCCGAAGTCCCGAAGTCTTTGATAGGGATGGTTAAAGTAATATTGGGTTAATTAACAGTAGGAACGAATCAATGACTCTGGGAGAAAGTCACTTCGAGAGACTTTCACGCTTCACATTTACAAAATTCCCAAGGTCCCGAATTGGTGCCATGTCTAAGTATGGTTAGAAAAATTCCAAAATTTGACAGAATGATAAATATAAAACAATATAGAAATAATAGTTGAGTGAAAATGATCTTACAGAAAATCCTTAAACATGACTACTAAGATCACAGAAACAGGAATGTATTACTATCCCCAAAAAGTGTTGAAAAATAAATCTTGTAGCCTTTGAAAAATGTTCTTGTAGAAGAAAACTACAGCTAGGTGTAGAAGGGCTGGGTATGGTGCAAAGTTAAGCAAGCTGGAAGAAAATTTGACATCATTGTTGGTATTTATCCATCTTTATCAGTGACATATTTCAATAAGTTATAAAAAACAATTGCAGGACCTAAAATGAAAATCCTGGGTGGAGGATGAACATAAAACACAAGTCGAGCCAAGTCAAAACATTAGTTCTTTTTTCTCCTTTGTTGGCAAATTGAATTCTTAGTGGGAATAGGAGTTTGAACACTAGTTTCTTTGTGGAATATGGGATGGGGATTAGTAAACTTGTGAGAAACAAGATGTGTAATAGCAAGATTAGGGGGATTATCAATAGGCTTGGGAAAATCAAGGAATCATGGAGGATTAGGATAAGGGTCCACACGTTTTAATTAGTGCAATGCTATTCAATACTTCTTAAAACAAATGACATGAAATTTTGTTGCATAGATCATACCTTACATCTTCACATACTCGACACTGGGATGGTGTTGGTTTACCCTTTTGTGCAAACATTTCAAGTCTCTTTGTCAACTGAGGATGGTACTAAATCACCCTCTTGTGCAGTCATTGCAAGACATTCTGTTCACTGCCTATTTTTACCAAAGGGATAAACTGTAGGCGTAAAGGGTAAAAAAACGATTCCAGATCAGAGGCCAATGAAAAAGGTGTAAAGATAGATGGCAGTGCGTAAGGTAACAAAGAGCTTAGGAATGTGACAAATGACTTGTAGACGTGGGAAAATTTAAGGAACTTATCTCTTCTGTAGATAGTTATTATTTGCATGGATGAGACATAGTTAACCACATGTCAGGGTTTGTAGCATGGTGGACACTTGGCACCGATGAGATTTGGTTATTGTTTTTGTTTGATTTAATTATTCTATCTAATTGTCTTTTGGGGTCCCACATGTGTGGTGGCCAACCAATTATTTCACGTGTCCGTATTACTCCCGGAGTTGTACAAATTCTTCATTTGGAAACTCCGGAACTGGCCAATAGACGAAGTGTCAAAGTCCATGATAAGGATGGTTAAAGTAATATCGGGTTAATTAACAGTAGGAGCGAGTTAATGGCTCTAGGAGAAAGTCACTTTGGGAGACTTTAATGCTTCACATTTAAAAACTCCTGAAGTTTTGGATTGGCACCATGTCTAACTATGGTTAGAAGAATTCCAAAATTCGGTAGAATGATAAAACTTTAGCAGGGATGCTAAAGTAGAAGGGTCACCCAGATCATGATTTGCAAAATGCACAGGCATGCCAATGCTCGATACATAACCCACCTCTGTAACAACAATGTTAAACAACCCAAAATAAGCCTAGGATGGCATATTCATTTGGAAAAAGGACAAGGAAGCAACGTGTAAAATGTCGGGGATGTGAGGGAGATAACTTATATACGGAATGCCCTCACAAAGGAGAATGAATGAGGATAATCAAAAACATTTAGGAGGTTGAAATATTTGAAACATGGGAGGAAACATGCCAAGAATTTATTTAGCATTGGACAACAAACAATAAGAATATCAATCCCCCATGATTTAAGTGAAAGGTAAGATTGATAACCAACCCATATAAATTTTAATTGATTCCAGAGCTATCTATAGTTACATAAACTCTAACATTGTTGAAATATTTTACTTACAAGGGAGTAAGCATAATAAATTTTGGTTAGTTTAGTTAGCCATAGGGGCTAAGAGGAAAATTAGTGAGTTGGTTAAATATTTCCCAATAGACATGAATGGACTGAGCACAATGGACAAGCACCAAAGATGGTACAGATTGATGTGTATGGAGGGGTCTTCTCCCAGGGCTTCGTTGAACCTGGGTATATATGACGACTATTTAGTAGGGATACTCAGCCACCATGGGTGGTGGAAAATGGGATCATTTGATAGTCGCAACAAATTTGACAGATATAAGGTTTCCAAATAAGGAAACTGCGAATTAGAAAATGGGTTTTTGTATGAGGAAGATACTCATGGCCTGAATGGACCTTACAATCCTCCCAATTGGTTGCTCCCATGGATGAAAAAGTTATTTTCTTCATGATTACTTTCGACACTGTATGAAGTTCCTTGAGGTTGGCCTCCAAGAACATAAATGTTCCTAAAAGGGTTACTAGTGTATGGACCATAATTCCCCCATGGGGGAAACATATCCCCTCGAGGGTAGTTTTCAAGGGCTTATGTACTCCCAAAATGATTGTTCATTCCTAGAACATAACTACACCCAGTGGGAATGTTTCCAAAAATGGGGACATACCCCATAGGATCACTACCCATTGGAAGAAAATTACCTCCGAGAGGTGTGCCCCCTGGGAACAGAGGATATAGCAAAGGATTATTTCTTGTGGGATTCGATACATTGCCCCAAGGGGTGTTAAATCCCCCAGAAATGTTGTTTCCCCCGGTATGAACTAGAGCAGTTCTAGACCCACTATGGAGGTTTCAAACAAAGTGTAAGCCAACATTTGGCATTGTTGGGATACCTACAAGGATACCATAAGAGTATGGAAAACCCACACCAACACTATAAATAAGGTCTTTCCCCCCATTGAACATAAATCCCGACGTAAGTATCCCAAGGGATGGGATAGATGTGTTAACACCATATCTTCTTGTGGAACGAAACAAGGTTACTGACGACATTCCCCATACTGAGAAGCCATATGCACTAGGAATGGATGGAGGAGGTTTGATACCACTAATAGAAGGTAAGAATGAGACTATCGAATTCCCCCCATACCATTAGACGATGATGTGGAAGATACCCCCTGACTCGATAAGTCACCCATACCAGACATTATGAGAGGATTAATAAAAAATTAAAGAGGGTGGTAAAAGTGTTCACCAACTCCCAAGAGTAACGGGTGGAAGGGATCAGTCAAAGGAGGGTTGAAGTTCGGTAGAGGAATTTCATCGACTAATTCAATCAATACCTTTTCATGCCCCTAAGAGTCACATGTGGGCCCTATAAGCTCTGTGTTGTCTGTAATGTTTAATGGGTGGTTTTTCCTGCCCCTCCAGGGAAAGGACACGTTTTCTATGAGACCAATGGATCGATTGGTTAGAAATGGTGAATAAATATGTAATTAAAGATAATGATAATCAACCTAAGGAAAACTAGACACGAAACCAACATAACACACCACTAATAAATCTCAACCAACAACAAGTAAAAAAAAGGTTAAATGGGACTTTCGTAAACAATCCCTTTGGGGGATATCAAGTCCCCAGAACGTTGGCTATCGAAGGTGTGAGGAACAATTATGGTAACCATGACTTGGAAACCCTTACCATGCAAGTGCCTTCATGAACATAGGCACCCTATTGGGGATTGAAGTAGAATTTCAACCTTTTTCCTACGTACCGCAAGTACTTCCCACTTGCAGTCACCTATATAGGTACCTAGGAAAAGATAATAAGGTTACCACTTCTGTAGTGTCCCCAAGGCCGAGCCCCATTACAGATCATGTTATATGCAAAGAATTGTAAATATGTTCTATAGGCTAGTGAACC